>PVKU01003896.1:0-109621 GCA_004027475.1 Anoura caudifer | reverse complement strand
ATGAAAAGGACAAGTCACTCTGAAGACAGCCAGGGTGGGCATAATTCTTTGGCACTGGCAACTGTGTGAACGCGACCCTAATTACTAATGGGTATGAAGAACTAATATATTTATAAGGTGCCCTGAGTCTGCAATAACACAAACAGCAACAAAGATGCAAATAAATGTCCTAAGGATAAAAATGTATTCTTTTGAAAGTAGCGTGATACTTGGAGTCAAGGCTTGAGTTCCAGCATTCACATTGTGTTTGCTGTCTGGACATTTGAGTTGCTTAGGTCATAAGTGGAGACAGTAATACCTCTACTTTTGGAGTAGTTGTGAGGATTAAAGGAACTAAGATAGGCAGAATCACTTTGCCTACTGCAAAGTGACGGAAAGTGTTAGTGATTACCAGTGCAAAAGTGTTTGTACCTGCACAGGGGTGATAATCATGCTGTGGTAACTAAAGTGTACATAATCCTGACCAACCCCAGGGGCACAAGTCTCACACAGACCACCCTAGCACAGAGGAGATTGGACCGTCCACACCGAGTGAGAGTTTAGATCTCCATCCACATGACCACGGAGCGAGAGTTAGCGACCGGCACAGCGGGTGGTGTGTCCAGGTGGTGTGGCTGCACTGGGCAGCTGCCTTCCCTCTGCCTGGTCTACGGTGACCTCACATTTGACCTTTAAGCTTGGGCTCATGCCTTTCCCTCTGCTTGGATTGCTGCCTTCTTCTCTCTTCCCCGACTTCCCTGAACCCTGTCCCCACTACCCTGAAATTCTGTTCATGCTTCAAGTCTCCTTCAGGTGGCTCACAGAGTTTAGTATGTCTAAAATTGCTCCCCTCCATCCCCCCAAAAAGAGATTCCCCTATCTGGTTGTCTCTCCCACTCCCTGGTCGGAGACTGCAGTGGCGCCAAGTTTCCGAGGTGAGACTTGAGAGGGGGCCTCCCATCTGACTTGCATTCCTGCCCCTAGACGCATGGCAGCCCCTCAGCTGGGATGAGCTAGGCTGGCCTTTCTAAGCGGGACAGACTGTAACGCTCGCACTCTGGTTTGGGGGCCTGTGTGGGTGGGCCCATACAGGCGCACAGGAACACCCTTGCCTCTCGCTGGCTTCCTTTTTCATACCCTCGTTTGCCTCCCTTACTTTGGGTCCAGGACCAGTGCATGCAATTCAGCACCTCGCACATAGTATGTGCTCTGTTAACATCATTGAAATAGCTACTTATTTACCTGAACCTTCACAGATTAGTGAAAGGATAATGGGATTACTTAAAATAAAACAGAAGCATGCCTCACATGTCCAAGGGACATACATCCAGTTAGTACGTATTACACAAGACAAATCAGGGCTCAAAAAGTGAAGATACAGTGCTGCTGCTTTTTGGGGAAAAAACGTGCAGCACCAGCCTATTCCCAATTACTATGGAAGGATGTGAAATTTGGACAGTGGAGAAGGCTGATGGGAACAAAACATGATTCGTTTGAAATGCCGTGTTGAAGGAGAGCTCTATGCATATGCTGGGCTTCCAGAAAGATGAACAAGTGAGTCCCGGAGCAAACGAAGCTGGAAACATCACTGGAGGCAAACACAACAGAACTGAAGCTGTCCCATTTCGGACACATCGTGAGAAGGCAGGGCTCATTGGAAAAGAATGATTCTGGGGAAAACAGAGGAAGAATAAATATGAGATGGTTTTAACTCCACAAAAGATGCCGTAGGCCAAAGAGTCTGCAGGAGCTGAGCAGGGCTGCTGAGGACGGGACGCAGTGGCTGTCGCTCATGGAGCTTGTAACGCACACAGCAGCCTGCCTGGTGTGGCCGGTGCACCGGTGGGCCAGGCCCGGGAGTCCGCTCAGTCTGCGACCTCTCTAAGTCCCAGGCCGTCCTGGGCTGTTCCTTCTGCCTGCTTGCTCTCCCCTCACCCCCTTCCCCTTCCTGTCCTACTTCTAGTCCTATCTCATCTTTCAGAGCTCACTTTAGAGGTCATTTTCTCTACAAAGCATCCCTGAATCCTACGGGCTTCGCTTTGTATACTCCAGTAGCAACCTTTTTCTCGGCATTTATCACCCTGTAAATGTATGTGTTTTGTGTGTTCTTCCCTCTAATCTGTTCGCACCATAGGGCGTGTACCTTGACGGTCTGGTCAGAAGTTATTTCTGCATTGAGTAGCACAGTGCCTGGTATACACTCGGCCAATATTCACTGCATATTCACTGAGTTAAATAAATAATAAATAGTTCAAGAAATATTTTTCAGTGCCTAGAACAATTCACAATTAGAGCACATTAGCATATATTTTAGAATATTATGATCTGGCCTTTAGCTAAGTGACTTTCTTTCCTTTACTAGTTTCTGTCTATTTAACAGGTATATTAACTGGGATATATATTGGCTGCTTGTAAGCAGAGAGCTTTAACAACGATTTTAACAATAAGGAATTCTGTTTCTCTTTCTCACAAAATGGTCCAGAGACAGGCAGTCCAGGACTGGTATGGCAGCTTTGCTCCACGAAGTGGGGCTTATGGGCAGGCTCCTTGCATCTTGCTGCTGCTCCACCATCCCGGGGTGATGCGCCTGTCCCCATGGTTAACTGTCATGACAAAATCCTAGCAGGTCCACTTTTGTCTTGGGATCCTTGGAACTTACACTCAGAGTGAATTTCATTTCTAGAACTGATTCTAGGATCTTCTGGACCTTCTTAGGACATCTTGAGGCTGCTATAAATTTATAGAACTAATCAAGTTGAAGGGTTTTTCACTCATTTCCCAATCCCTACTTTACCCCAAGCCATTTCAGATGGGGGAGACCAAAAACTTAGCCCAAGTTGGGTGTGTATTCCAGGAATGCCAGCTGGTCCTCACACTTAAACTCACACAACCCTCAGCCAAGGGTGGTGTGGTTTCCCCAGGCACAGTACAAGTTCACATCACGGCGGGCTGTCCTGGCAAGTTAGAGGAGAGAAACTCCTCTGAATGGTGTTAAACACATTACCTATTTGGCTACAAAGAAAAATATACTACTTATTTTCTTATGAGGTTGCCCCATAACTTATGCTTGCACCATTTCTTTACAATGCCTTTCTGTGGGGTTGGTGTTATTCTGGAGAGAAATCTTTAGATTTTATGATTAACGTTTGACATGAAGGCCACCCTACTCCATCAGTTCTCCTCCCGTAATACACACGTGGCACAGACACACACACACCACCTGATTCTTCACCTCCCACTGCATCCGCCCAAAACCTCCTCGCAGAACACACACACCCCATCATCATCATCACCATCATCCGTGGAGGAAGGGGCAGAAAAGCCAGGCTGGGAGTGAGAGCTCGGTGCGGCTTTCTAGAGCAGCAGCTGTTTGCCCAACTGGCGGAAGCTGCCTAAACCCAGGTCAGGACGCCGCCCCTTCTCCGCCCCCAACTCGGCCGTTTTCATTCTATAGCCCTCACCTCACATCTTAGACAAAACAGGCTCCGTAGGGGTCAGCATGAGTTGGATCTGCCAGTTTAACAAGAAAATCAAAAGAACCAAAGCTCTGTCTAAAACTGTTCCTGGCAAAGGCAATATACGAGATATTTCCTGATTCAAAAAGAAAAAAAAACCTATCTAATTGACATACAATCCACAAGCCACTCTCTAAAGTCGTCACAGCCCCCTTTCCTTGTGTTTTTGTCTACCTCTGTGAACAGTTACCAATATTTGCAGCATTTTGGTTAATAATTGTTAAAGTTTTATTTCCATTATATATGTTTTTCTTTTCTCTCCACCTTCTCCAACTTCTCCTTTAAGGCAGAAACTTTCCAGTCTTGGTTTCGTCCAAAAGACAAATATTTCTGGGAAAACACTGTGTTTAAGCTATTCAGCAATTCCAGCGTTATGTAACTGACCACGCTAAGCCTTTCAATTAACTTTGGTTTCGTTTTATTGAAGAGTGTCATAGATTAGCATAACTAGCCAGAATTTTAAAAGAACTTTTGTATGATTTTAAATAGGGAAACTCTTCCCAAGAATGTGTAACACGTTGTGATAACGACAGAAGGTAACTCTCTTACCATTTGCAGTGTTCTAGAATCTACTGTCTGTATTCTAAGACTGATATTAGCATTGGAGAATTTTTAATTGTGTGAGCCTTCCTTTCCGCATTAATTTTTGTAACTCAAGCTCCCTGTGTTCTTCTCTTTTCTGATTTTGCTTGGTCTTCTTCAGTTGTGGGTGCATCTTGAGACTGTTTCTGTTCCACCGAGGAGAAATCATATGATTTATGGTTTCAGACAACTTCCTTACATACAGACCAACTTGCAACTCACTTTCTTCTTTCTAGTCTTTATCTTTCCTTCCAATCACTCTTCAATATCTCTTTTCTTTCTCATCAGAACCAAATTGATGTTTTATTCCTAAAGCAGAGACTCCTTCCCCTTTTTTCTTTTTCATGTCCCCACTGCAATCCCAATGTCCCAGTCTTTTTTTTTTTTTTTTTTAAGATTTTATTTATTTATTTTAGAGAGAAAGGGAAGGAAGGGAGAAAAAGAGGGAGTGAAACATCAATGTGTGGTTGCCTCTAGCACACCCCACACTGGGGACCTGGCCTGCAACTCAGGCATGTCCCTGACTGGGAATCAAACCGGCGATGTTTTGGTTCTCAGGCCTGAGTTCAATCCACTGAGCTACACCAGCCAGGGCCCCAATGTCCTAGTCTTAAAACCTTGCAGGTGTTTTTCTTTTCCCTCTTATTTACTTGCGACATGCTGCCTATCATCAAGTTGCAACATTAATTTTTCCAAAAATCACAGATTCATTCTTTTATTTCAAAACCCTTCCCTTGCCTTGATCTAGGTGTTACCTATTGGCATGTGCCTTACTCTGATAGCTTCCTGTCAGGTGGCTCTACCTCCCTGCTTTCTTCCCTCGAAGCCAGCCACTGGACAAATATCAGAATCATCTTATTCACGCTCTGTTTTATCATTGCAATTTCCCCTGAAGAAAAATTCCAGGACCTCCTCCAACCAGCTACTTTCTGCAAAGCTGATTTCTCTGGACTATACGAGCCACTTCTCCCACCAGAGGCCCACCCTTTGAACCTGCCGTCCTCTCCACTGGAAGACCTCCCTCTCTTCCTCCCAGCCTGTGCTTCTCCCTTTGTGTTTGATAAAGGCTGCAATTATCTGCAAGTCATTTAAGAGTGACTGCTCCTGACCAACTTTCCGTGTCCTCTCAATGACACATTGCTCAGCCTACCCTGCTGTCTGAATCTGTACTCGCTGATCTGTGGCTTCGTTTTTATTTATTGTCTTGATGTCCTTTCTCTACTTTTAGAGTATAAGCAACTTTAATGTAGAGACAATATTGAGTGATTTATTTATATCACTCAGCAACCATTACTAAGCACTTACTGAATTTGTAACATGGCATTTATCTATGTATTTATCTGTCAATCGATCAAATAGTTACTGAGCATCTATTCTGTGCTAGGCACTGTGTGAACTGCTACAATACAATGATCAGAAAAAACCTGACACTTCCTCTGCCTTCATAGGGTTTACAGAAAACAGACGTTTATTGACTAACTACACAATTAAATGTGAAATTACAACTGTGGTGGAGCTACACAGAGAGGACCATGGTGCCAGGAGAGCACGTCACAGGGGACATCCCCCGGGTGGGAGGGGAGAAGAGGGCAGGGTGTCCCCAAAGGGAGACTCACATGTGTAAAGGCTCGGAGAGCTGGATATGCCCGAGGTGACGACGATGAGGACGACTCCTACTGCACGAGACAACACTGGGTGTGAATCATGGTGCTGGATACTGTGCTAGAGGTTTGATGGGGATTATCTCACTTCATTCTATCGGCCATTGACGAAGGTGTTTGTACCCCTATTTTTAACAGGCTTAGAGATGTTAAAGACCTCGCCTCAGAGAGTTCTGCATCTAGGATTTCCATCTCGGTGCCGCTGACTGCAGAGCCACCACCTCTAGCCACGAGGTTATAGCCGTTGTAACTTATTTGGATATTCAGTACCATTATCATGGAGAGAGGAGTTTCCTTTAGCTCCGAAACCAGATATGGTTTGGCTGATTGCCCAGTAAGTCCCTCGATTTGGGTCAGAGTCCTTGTGGCATCAGGTCACTCGTTTCCCAGTGTGCAGAATGCTTTACTGTGTGTCACACGGACCTGGCCTTGGGTCCGAGCTGACTGTTGCATGTTTTCAACCATGTGGACAAATTCCTAGCTGTCCTTTTTTTCTTTTGCAGAAGTCTATAATTAGATGAAGACTAATACTCACTAGTCCAAGTTACACATAGTATTCCAGTAACCAGCTTCCTCCTCAGGGGAGCAACAGTGACAATTAAGAGTAACCGCCAACAACTGGTAAAGCAGTCATTGAAAGATGCTTGTCATTGTGAGTGGAAGAGTCCCTGTCTCTGGCCTAAAGTCCGTTCAGAGATGCTTCTGTGTCTTCGCTCTCCACCGTGTACCCCCAGGGCAGCCTATTCTTTAGCTGTAGCAGGCAAGGCCTATGTGGGCTTGTGAATTGCCTGCCTAAATAAAAGAATCTAATAACAGAGCACTAAGATTTTTAATTTATATCTTATAGTATCTCTGTGATAATAAAATCCCTTTGGGCTCTCAGAAAATAGAAGCACCTTTCTACTGCTTAAAGAATGTTTAAAGGACTGTTCATCTTTAATCAAGCATGACGGGGTCCTTACCCTTTGCAAAGCAAGGCTGAAAGTTTAAGCAAAGAGTAAGTAAGTAGGGCCACCCCAGTTAGCTCAGCTAGAAACACCACCGCAGGGTGCCCAGCTGATGGTGGGAAGTTGAACTTGAAGTAAATTGGTGAGCAAGCCACACAGCCTACAGGCCTGAAGAGTAGAGAGAAGCATTTTATAAGGATGTTGAAAGGAGCAGTCGTTTGCATTTTGACAGTACTTTAATATTGTCAGGGAAAGGAGTCAAAAAGTAACAGGTTTATTCACTTATATCCTCCACCAAAAGTTTGTTTTAGGGGACATACAGATAGCTTGAAGGTATGGTTTATGAAAAAAAAATGTTGCCAAATGGCTGTTATCCATTCCATTAAAAAATGGGAAAGGTTTTCAGACTCATCAGCTTAGGTAAGGCTGTCACAGGCAGACACAATACGCACTCAAAAGTCCTCAGGTATGGAGGGGAAATCCCAGCCTCGCAGGTGTTTAGCTTTCTTCATACAGTCACTGCTGCTGCTGCTGCTGCTGCTGCTCTTATTGTTGATCTCTTAGAACTGCTTTCCTCCAGACTTTTCATTGACCTAGGACATTATAGTTCAGCGGTGAGTTTGAGGACAAAACCAAGCCCTTCCCATTTGTCACCATCCTATGATAATATTGCTGTCTTCAAGATAATTTTTTCAGTTTATATCCAAGTACCATGTCCATTATTTTTCCATCAGGTAGTACAACCTGTTACCCAAGCAAACATGTAAATAAGATGCAGACTGCAACCAAGAGCAGTAAGTGAATACAGAATTACATTAAAGGGAAAGAGTGTAGGGGTCGGGAGGGAAGGAAGTATGTTTTTACTCAAGGCCTCTTACATTCCAAGTGTATTCTATTAGATACTTTACATAGCACAGTTTATTTAACATGGTACGCACGAGGAAGCAGACGAGGACACTAAGGCTGTGAGCAGCAAGGGTCCAACTCTTGGCTGACAAATTGTCCGGAGCTGGAATTCAATCCCTGGCTCTCCGATGCCAAATGTCTCACCATTTATAGCCAGGCGCACACGTGTTTCTCCATGGCGTCCTACACAGGTAAGTATACGCTATCATAATTTTTATATTTTTCAGTTTTTCTTGCGGCCAGAGAGGTAGAATAAAAGCTGGGAAAGTGTGGTGTCATAGAGGCTAATGAAAAAAACAAGTGAATGAATGGAGTACATAAACTACATTTTTCTACTTCTAGATGGATTTTCTTAAAGAATCTGCACACCAGCTGCTGTGTTTGCTCTTACTAGCTCTCTGTTTATTGGCTGTGGTGAAACTGTAATGCAAGAAAGTTCTTTTATTTGTCCAGTTTGGGGTTCTTCCACATGTCTTTGCTTTTTTCTTTTGTATTCTAAGAATGTTCTATTGCTCCTGTCGGTAACCACCAAGTATGGTGACATAAAACTGTATTTAGTAACATCCTAGTATGTTAAGTATAGATCTTTTCTGATCTTCTTTCCCTCCATGTTAACAAGTTATTAAGTACATAGTGTGTTATTAGCCATACTGTTGCACAGTAGATCTCTAGAACTTTTTCATCTTGCATAACTGGAACTTGATGAGCACTGAACAGCAACTCCCTCTTTCCTCCTCCCCCCAGCCCCTGGCAACTAACCATTCCACTTCCTGCTTCCATGAGTTTGACTACTTCATATGCCTCATGTAAGGGCAATCAGGCAGTCCTGTCCTGTGACTGGCTCATTTCACTTAGCATAGCGTCCTCAAGGTTCATCTGTGTTTTAGATATGATGGGATGTCCTTATTTTAAGGCTGAACAATGTTCTATTGTATGTATATACTACATCTTTTAACCCATTCATCCCTCCATGGACATTTAGGTTGCTTCCATCTCTTGGCTATTATGACCAGTGCTGCAAGGGAGCACTCAGATCTCTCTGTGATCCTGCTTTTATTTCCTTTGGATATATGCCCCGAAGTGGGATTGCTAGATCATATGGTCGTTCTATTTTTAACTTACCGATCAACCTGCATACTGTTTTCTGTAATGGCTGTATCAATATACACTCTTACCAAGAGTGCACAACGGTTTCCTTTTCTCCACATCCTTGTCAACATAAAAAAAAAAAAGGACAGCCTAATAGATGTGAGGCGATATCTCATTACGGTTTTGATTTGCATTTCCCTGATGATGAGTCATGTTGAATACCTTTCCAAACACCTGTTGGCTATTTGCATGTCTTTAGAGCAATATTTATTCAAGTCCTTTGCTCATTTTAAAGTTGTTATTTCTTTCGATACTGTTGAGTTGTAGGAGTTCCTTATATATAGTGGATATTAATTCCTTATCATATTTGTTGTTTGCAAATGTTTTCCCCATTCCATAAGTTGCCTTTTCACTCTGTTGATATTTTTTCCTTTTCTGTGCAGAAGCTTTTTAGTTTGATAGAGTCTTGTCTATTTTTGCTTTTGTGTGTATCTTTTTGGTATTATGTCCACAAAATCAGTGTATTCTTCCAGGAGTTTTACAGTTTCAGATCTTATGTTTTAGCCCTTAATCCATTTGAATTAATTTTTATGTATAGTTTCATCCTTTTGCACGTGGATATCTAGTTTTACCAGCACCTGTGGTTGAAAAGACTGTCCTTTCCTCATTGTGTATTCCTGACACCCTTATCAAAGGTCAGTTGATCATATATGCATGAGTTTGTTTCTGAGCTCTTCATGAAGTTCCAGTGATCTATATGTTTGTCTTTATGCCAGTTCTCAACTGTTTTGATTACTATAGCTTTGTAATATGTTTTGAAATCAGAAAGTATGAGACCTACAGCTTTGTTCTTCTTTTTCAAAATTGCTTTGACTATGCAGCATCCCTTTTGGTTCCATATGAATTTTAGGATTGTTTCTGCTATTTCTGTAAAAACATGCTATCAGAATTTTGGTAGGCATTGCATCGAATCTACAGATTGCTTTGGGTAGTATGCACATTTTAACAATATTAAGTATTCCAGTCCATGAATATGGATGTTGCTCCATATTTTTGTGTCCTGCTGAAAAACTGTTAGGACTAATAAATGAATTCAGTAAAGTTGCAGGATATAAAATCAATACATAAAAATCACTTCTATTTCTATATACTAACAAAGAACAATCCAAAAATGAAGTTAAGAAAATAATCCTATTTCCAATAGCATCAAAAAATAAAATACTTAGGAATAAATTTAACTAAAGAGATCAAAGTCTTGTACACTAAAATTATAAAACATTATTGATCTCCTTTATTTTTGGCAGTGATGGAAAATTTTTTAAGTATATTTTATTGATTATGCTATTACAGTTGTCCCAAAATGTCCCCCTTTTCCCCCCTCTGCCCAGTACCCCTTTTCTTTCCAGCAATCTGCCACCTTAGTTCATATCCATAGTTGTGTGTATAAGTTCTTTGGTTTTTCCATTTTCTGTACTACTCTTAACATCCTCCTATCTATTTTGTACCTACCAATTATGCTTCTTAATCCCTGCACCATTTCCCTATTCTCCCCCTTCCCCCTCCCAGCTGATAACCATCCAGCTGATCTCCATATCTATGATTCTGTTCCTGTTCTATTGTTTGCTTAGTTTGTTTTTGTTTTTTTTTTTAGATTCAGTTGTTGATAGTTGTGAGTTTGTTGTCATTTTAATGTGTATAGTTTCATTCTTTCTCTTAAATAAAGTTTTCATCTTATTCTTTTTCTTCTTTAGCATATCATGTAATAATGGTTCAGTGATGATGAATTCCTTTAGCTTCTCCTTGTCTGGGAAGCACTTTATCTGCCCTTTAATTCTAAATGATAGCTTTGCTAGATACAGTAAGCTTGGTTGTAGGGCCTTGCTTTTCATCACTTTGAAGACTTCTTGCCAGTCTCTTCTTGCCTGCAAAGTTTCTTTTGAGAAATCAGCTGATAATTTTCTGGGAACTCCCTTGTAACTCTCTGGTTTTTTCTTGCTGCTTTTAAGATTCTCTCTTTATCTCTAACCTTTGGCATTTCAATTATGATGTGTCTTGGTATGGACCTCTTTGGATCCAACTTGTTTGGGCTCCCTGTGCTTCCTGGACTTGTATGTCTATTTCCTTCACCAAGTTAGGAAAGTTTTCTTTCATTATTTTTTCAAATAAGTTTTCAATTATTGCTCTTCCTTTTCTTCTTCTGGCACCCCTATGATTTGGATGTTAGCACTTTTGGAGATGTCCCAGAATCTTCTTTACTCTCTTTGTTTTTTTGAATTCTTGTTGCTTCTTTCCATTGTGCTCAAATGTTTATTTCTTTCTATGTTTGAAATCATTGACTTGAACTTAGCTTCCTTACCTTCACTGTTGGTTCCCTGAGGATTTTTCTTTATTTCACTTAGTGTAACCTCCATTTCTCCCCTTATGTTTTTGCTGTGCTCAGTGAGTTCTCTGAGCATCCCGATCACCAGTGTTCTGAACTCTGTAGAAGATAGGTTGGTCATCTCTGTTTCATTTAGTTCTTTTTCTAGGGTTTTGTTCTGTTCTTTCATTTGGGCCATATTTCTTTGTCTCCTCAATTTGGCAGCTTCCCTGTGCTTGTTTCTGTATATTAGGTAGAGCTGCTCTGACTCCCTGTCTTAACGCACCTGTTATGTTGTACGGAGGAACCTCAGGTTTTTGCCAGGGCAGGGCAACCCGCTTCACCACTTTGTGGCTCTGTGTGGTGGGCCTGGTCTGAGAGGGGACAATGCTGCTGCCTGGCTTCTGGAGTTTTGCCTGGCACTCCCCCTGTTGCCAATCACTTCACTCACTCCCCATATACAACTGGTGCCCTTCTAGTTGTTGCCCTGGTGGTGAATCCCAGAGTGGGTAGGTTTGCATAGGTTCTAAGTCTGTGCAGGCCCTTTAAACGGACTTTCCCGTGAAACCAGCAGTTTCTTCTGCTGCCCCAAACGCCACTGGTTTTTAATAGCCAGAAGTTATGAGGCTGTATCTTCCTGGTGCTGGAACCCTGGGCTGTGCAGTCTGGCCTGGGGCCGGGATCGCTCTCTCCCAAGGCATCCCTCCTGATTTTTACCCAACATACGTGAATGAGGGACTGCCTGTTCTACTGCCGCTACCACGTCTCCGGATCATACTGCATCCCCTCTGCCCTGACTCCGCATCTCAGCCCCTCCGACCCATCTGGATGAATATGGCTTCTTTAAATCGTTGGCTGTGGGACTTACATACAGTTCGATTTTCTGGCAGTTCTGGGTGTTTTTTTTTGTTTGTTTGTTTTGAAGTTAGTTGTAATTCTTCTTGCGGTTGTGCAGGGAGGTGAAGCATGTCTGCCTATGCCTCCATCTTGACCAGTGATCTCTTTTTAATTAAACTTGACCTACCTTCTTAGGGGCATGCTAGGTCATGGGTACTCTAATCTTATAAATAAATTCAAACTTAGTTCTAAATGACTTATTGGTTTATCCATCTCGCATATCGACCATGAGAACAATATTTTAACCTAAAGGTAGGTATAAGAAGGTAATACTGACTGAGCTGCCTGGTGAAATATATAAAAAATTGTAAATTGTGATACTAGCTTGCTCTGTCTAGCATAAAGCCAGCCCCCACCCCCACCCTCTTTTTTTTTTTCACCAGCTTTGGACAAAATCACATCCATTGTCAGGTATAAATACAAGTAGTTATTCTTGGAAAAACCTCTCTGAAATGATAACTTCAGTGAGAAGACGTCACTTTAGATTTTGCCACATGGTGTACATACACAACTTCAGTGAGTCTGGGAAAATAGTTTGGGAGTTAGTGCAATAATAAGGGAATGGAACTTTTTTTGGTCACTAACCATATGCTAGATGGTTTGCAAACATATTTCATTTACTCCTTTTCAAACTCTGTGGGTTTGTCCCACTTTGCAGATGAGGAAGTTAAAGCTCAAGGAAGTAGAGCCCAAGGTCTCTCTTCATGTGAGGTGGATTTGAAGCTGGATCTGCTGGAAGCCTGTTCTTTTCTCTCTCCACGCCAGGTGGCCAGCCAGGGAAATGGGGGGTGGGTTGGAGAGATGGTGTTGAGATGCTGAATTATAAGCTTCCCTGTCGAGGAAGGCTTCCTGGGAGGGGCGAGATCAAAGAGACTGCTTGATATCCCTGAAGTGGAAAATCTCCAGCCATCTCCAAATTTACAGCCAGAAATCAAGTTCAAGTTAGGGTGAAATTAATCTTATGGGCTACTGAACTGTCCTCGGGTGCATCTTGTGATCTTCAAAATCACTGAATAGGTTCTCCAGGGGTGGGCCTGGGGGCCTGAGGATCTCTCAAGAAGCAGGGAGGAAGGGCTGCCACATGATTTTCCTCAGGACATTGGGGACACTGTCCTGTGGTCACAGGAGGATTGGTTGAGAGACTTCAGGATGTCCTCAAGTGTCCAAAGATCCTGCTGTTTCCCCCTGAGGCACGCTCAGTGTCATTCTGCCCTTCTGGGAACATTAGTGCATGTGATTCTCTAGCTTTTCAGCTCCTGATGTATTTATTATTAACCAAAGCCTGCCTTATGCCTTACCATGGCAATTAGTTAGTGAGAGGCCTTAAGAACATTAAAGGAGATTAAATTCATTTAGGGGTGAAGAGTATACAAGGCATGAGTCCTAAAGGTTTTATCATTGGCATGGAATTCTGTCATGTGCCAGAGTTTGATTATATTATCATCTGGCATCTTGCTGTTGATTTATTAACACTGGATCTAAAAATGGCCATAATCTTTTGTCCTTACAGCAGATCTTTCTGTTATAACAAAACTCCCTCTGGCAGGCCCCTCATGAATGGGGTTCCCTAACTCCCCCCTTCCCTCCCCCCCATCTTGTGGCTATTGTCCCAGTGTCCCTTCAGTACTGACAATTGGAGGGGGTGGCAACTCACAAAGTCTCACATGCCCTCCAGGGCCACCGCTGGCCCACTTTCCTGGCAGTCAGTCTCAGCCAGAACCTTCTCTGCTTTTTCTCTCTTCCCTCCCACCATGGCCAAAATCTGTGGGATGGGCCTTATGGTTTGTATGGGTGGTAGAAGTCCCGAGTTATTTCCTGTTGGTACAGGGCTGATGTGGGGCAGGGTTCAGCCCCTGGGCACAGATTCTGATACATCCTCTGGGTAATTTTTTTTTGCCTTAAAAGAAAAAAAAAAAAAAGAACTTCCTTAGTATTGTTACATTCATTGGGGTGGCCATGATTTTATCAAAATTCAGTAACAGGAGGATTATAGATGTTTTTCTGACCCTCACCTCCCATCCTTCTTGCACTCCCCCTCATCTCCCTTTATGTCTTTTAGCGAAGGAAGAAGACACACACTTCTATCCTCCCGCACTGCATCTGATTCTTTTTTGGCGGCTGGTGACCATCAGGAAAACCTGATGAACTTGAAAGGGTCTTTTCCCGATCCCTTCCAGAGCTGGAGAAATTATTTCACCCTAACTTTATCCACGGGACTGAAGGAGGGGAGAGTGCGTTCCCAAGCGCGAACGGGAAAGCCTTACATCACAGAGTGGCGGAGTGGCGCGGGGAGGAGTCTACGGCGCCCTCCTGGCGGCTCGCTTGCTGCGCTCCCTTTGTGGCCAGAGTCGCGCGCACCGGCGGCGGCGGCGCAGCGCGCGTCTGTGTTCGGAGCGCGGGGGCCGCGCACACCGGGGGCCTGGGGTGCCACGGGCTGACCCTCGCCGAGACCGCTTTGGCCTGGGAGCAGGGCGCGTCATGCCGCGTCCCCGTACCGAAGGGAAAACTGAGAATGAAATTGCTTTGGCAAGCTAAAATGGTAACGAGAACTCTCTGCCTTCTCCCGAGGCTTCTCTGGTGGGGAATCTTCTCCCGCTTTCTCTGGGCGTGTTTTGGACTCACTCGGAGTGAACGGAGCAATCCGGTCCCCTACTTGTGAGCCAAAGCTTTCGCACTCTGCTTTGTATGCCTTTCGCGCTGCGTGTGTCCTCCCTCTCAGCGATACCTACTTTGTCAGCACTTGCCTTTTGGTGTGTCTGGGGCAGATCTCTGTCAAGGACGGGAAACTTTTAAGGAAAAAGATCTGATGGTCTGGGTGAACAGCGGAGCGCTTCCGTGCCCCAGCGGCTCCTTAAGACAAACTTCGAGTTTAGCCGGGGTCGTGGAAATCCAGGGAGCCCAGGCACAAGTTTTCCTTGAAGTTGCATGTGTGTTGCCTTTTCTGCACTTGCCAGACGATTTTATGGAAATAAAAACTTTCCACCCACCGCTCCCCTGCTAACTTTTTGGGTCCCTAAACAATACGAGGAGAAAAAGACATGGGAAGCATTTGACTTCCAAAAGAGTGAGGACTCTTGGCATTTTAAATGCTCGGAGTTTAAAATGTAGTTTGCTCAGATAACTGAGTCACTCATAAACGCACAAACTTCTTCTGCCAATGAATTCTTTTTCCTTTCCCTTAAGGAGGAAAAGTTAATCAGGACTAGTTAACACAGTTAAACAGTTTCTTTAAGAAAAAGAAAAGACTGTAAAAAAATTATTTAAGATACGTGAGTGAGCCTAGGAAAACTAACTACATGGAACAGTCCGGGGACCCTGATACCACAGGAAAGGGCTGGAGGCCAAGAAAATCTCAGCAGTCCCTGTATCGCAATGTGTCTTTTATTGCTCTGATTGTAATTCTTATTTTGAACAGTCCGTCTTTTGCCTTGAGTGCTGGGGTAAGCAGCAAAGCAGCTGGGAGAGATTGTGGTTTGCAGAGAGGGGGAAAAAAAAAACTTTTTTCTTTCTCTTTTTCCCATCCCCTGGTAGAGCTCGATTCAGGACTGGGGTGAAGAGGTAGAGGAAGGAGCCGTTTACCATGTCACCCTGAAAAGAGTCCAGATTCAACAGGCTGCCAATAAAGGAGCAAGATGGCTAGGGGTGAGTAAAGCTGGAGAGATGGTGAACTTGGGAGTTGCCTTGTCTGTTGTTCTGTGAATATCATTATCATTTAGCAGAGGCAGGCTTCTATCCCCCCACCCCCCTTCTCTTTTGGCCTTAAAAAGGAACTGCCAAAGACCAAGTATTTGCACTAGCTGTTCAGGTTTGTCTGTTTTTGTACTTAATGTTTTCCAAAGCATCTTCCTTGGGTTCGTCAATAATTCAGATCCTCTTAGAAACATCTTGAGGTATTTGGCAATAGAGGTGGGTGGTGGAGGGGTGGAAGGTGACACAGAGTAGCAGGACCAGAAAGCAGCGCTCCGACAGACAAGAGCCACTAGCAGGTTTGCCCAGACAGCCCCCCTTTCTCTCCCGGTCTTCCCCCTCCTGGTGCTGGCAGCCCCTCTCCTACTCCTGGACTTCTATGAAGTACCCAGAATGCTCAGGGGACAGACCATCCCAAATCTGCTTCCTGTGGGGGTGGCAGCTTTCCCATTGTTGCCTCCTTTCTACAGCCCAAGAGGAGGCAGATGCATGCTGAGCGCCCACAGCTGCATGTGTATAGGGCGCGCAGACAGCTGGGCTTTGGGAGGAACAACATCTCCATAAACAAGATTTTTAAAAAAACCTTGGGTGGGATCATGTGAGGTTATTCCTTATCACCTCCTAATGGATCCCTCAACATGTCCCAGATAGAGGGGACATGAGAAACGGAAAGCGCGGTGACAGGACCACTAGAGCGAACGTCAGCATGTGGAAGAATAATGGAGTTCCTGATGGGGAACTAGAAGTAATTCTCAGAGAGAGCAGTGAGAGGCCACACAGAAAGCCTGGAGAAAGAAAAAAAAAAATGGCAGGCCGAGTGGAGGGGCTGAGTATGGCTTCGCTGGCCCGTGTTCTACCTGCACTCAGGCCCCCTAGGGGACAGGCTTGGGAGCAGTGAAGATGAAGTGGTCTGTCACTCTGCATTGGCTTTGGGTCTCAGAGAATTCGGAGTGCTCTGAGCAGCATTCAGAGGTGGGGTGTGCAGGAGAACTGGAAACAAACTGCCCAGGGCCTCGCATGAAGACCAGCGGCAACACGTGACTTGCAGCTCCCAGAACGTAAGGCAGGGTGGCCAGCAACAGCGCTGCTTCCTCTGCCCTGGGTCTGCTGGTCTGCCGGTCTGCTGACACAGGCCTTCGTTGCTCTGGGCTTCCCCAGCTGCTTCAACGTCGGGCTTTCCTGCTCTGTTCTTTGGCCCGAGGACCCACCCACTAGGAGAGCAAACTGTTAGTGACAGCTGCAGGTGTAGCCTGACCTGAGGTCTTCATAGAACAGATTGGTATCTTACTCTGAATGCCATTTTAAAATTAATTATGTGCATCACCAGTAGGCCTGATCGAGGAAGGAAAACTAGAGCTCTGACAAGCCATCACTTGGTTTTTGGTGGTTGCGTATAAGCATTTTATTTAAATGTGGTGTTGATGTGGTTTGTCCTGTGGGGGTATTTTAAAATGATTCACAGGTTCTCAACCAGCTACCTTGAAAAGGGTCATTACATTTCCTGATGCAGTTGTTTTCCTCCTTCTAATGAGACTGATATTGCTTGGGTGACAGTTTTCTTTTTTTAGCCAAACACAACAGCAATGAGGAAATGGAGGGGTTAACTCCATAGGCCCCAAACACACAAGTACGGTTCATTTAGATGTTCACAGTTATTTAGTAATTCTCACTGACTGTTCTCTACACTGGACTCCACTTCTCTCCCCCTCTCCCAGTGTTCTCCGGTTTACACAGTGTTTAGAGTTGGTTCACCCCAGACTTAGCATTGGAGCTGAAATATTGAGAGGGAGGATAATGTTAGAAGATTGCTTCTTGTCGTTGGAGGAATCTGTTCCTTTCCTCCCATTTCAGCAGAGTATTATTTGCTGCCACCACCCTAGTCCTCAAGAGCAACTTCTTAGGACCTCTCCAACGCTGATTTTTTTTTTTTTGTCTTAGGTGTTCTGTTAGGAAGGTCTGTTTTTTTATCCTTGGAAATTCCAGACTTAATTAATTAAATGTGATTCAACCAGTTGAGCCATAGCAATTATAAAACTTTTCTCTTTAGGACTCAGTGGCTTCTCCATATTTATTTTCTTATATTCCTGTAACCCTTTCAAAATTCTTCAAAGCAACCAGCTTTAGCCCTGGCCGTTATGGCTCAGTTGGTTGGGCATCGTCCCACAAGACGAGGAATCCTGGTTCGATTCCCGGTTGGGGTGCCTGCCTGGGTTGTGGATTTGGGCATATGCGGGAGGCAGCTGATTGATGTTTCTCTCCTCCCTCTCTTTATCCCTCCCTTCCCCTCTGTCTTAAAATAAATATATAAAATCTTAAAAAAAAGCAACCAGTTTTAGAGTGAACTAGAGATTGAGGTGAGATGAGGGTATTATTGAAATATGACAACAACCTTACGGGGAAGGTGGTATTATGATTATATCTTTTTTCCCCTCACATGGAAACTACTGCCCAGAGAGGTTATATTGCTTTCCAGGATTATATAGCTAGGAAGTGGCAGAGGCTGGATTTGAACCCACAAGGTTAGTTGCTTGCTGCCAGGAACTGCCTGGAACCTTAAGGCTGTTTCCAGAGTACTGGAAGAGAATATTGGCTCAGAAGAGCAAGTGTACTATACTTCTGGTGTACTTTTACCCTAGATATTGCACCTGCTGAGAGACTTGAGCAGCATGGCTTTTCTTTTATTTTCTTTTTCTTTCTTTCTTTTCTTTTCTTTTACATTTTGAATGGCAACTTGGGCTACAAATTGAGATATTAGTTGTGAAGATGAGAATCTTATCAATATGTTTTCCATTTTGGATCCGTAAAATGGGGTGCATCAAAGATGTGTACAAGGTTAGGCAGCACAGGAAGGCGAGCATGGCTCTCATTACATGTCTGAAAGACTTTCTTAAAAAGCCAAAAGGGCTGAGGATAATTTTTTTGGTACTCAGATCTCAAAACACAATTAAGATTCAGTTTGCGAAGGATAGCAAAATAACGCATACCCTTAGATGAGAAGAAGCATACCATCCACCACATTTAGGCTGTTCTTTTGTGTTTGTTAAATTTTGCATTCAGTTGGCTTGTCAAAGTAAAACCCTCTGACTTTGGTTGTAAATCACGTGACTGAGTATGCCCAGGCTGGGATGACTTCTGTGTGTAGCAGCAGCTTTGCTCACTGACGGCGGGGTTATGTTTGGGCAACTTTGAAAAACCAAATGTTATTGAAACAGCAACCCAATTTTTATTCTACAGTAACATCTTACACTGGGGTAATTTTACTGGGGTATAGCTCTCAAAGAAAAATGGCTTCAATTATGTCATAGAATTGTAAAATCTTGGGATTGGAGGAGATTTTAAAAAGTAATTTCCCCCAACCATTCAGTTAGCTTATAGCATATTCAGTGATTTTTGGAAGAGCAGGTGGTCAAAGCTTATTTTTCTTTGGCCCCAGCATTGTGATTGTGCATTGATGTGAAATACAGAAATGATTTAAGAAAATATCAGTATTCTTTGGAAGCAGGAAATGTACCATCTGCAACTGACCAGAGAAGAAAGATCCAACTATTAGGTAAGGGGCCTTGGGGTCAAGAGCCCATTCCACTGTCTTTAGAGTATGACAGGCACATGTGTCAGACGTAAGATAAGCTCAGAGTGGGGATATTTGTCTCACGAGCAGGACTAGTGGGGCTAGGCCACGCCTGCAAGATTTGTGGGGACTGGAGTGGCCCGTGGAGAGTCACACAGCCTTTCTCAGTTCCACACTCAGGGACACACTCCAGTGGGTACGTGTCCCTGTGGTGGGCCCCAGCGCCTCCCTTCCCCATGCCCTGTGTTTACCACATTGTCCCCACGCAGGCCCTTGTTGTGCTGGGTTGAAATGCTTCATAGCTGAGAGGCTGGTAAAGATAGTGAATAGGAAGATTTGTGTTCAGAGAAAGTAGAATATAATTAGAAATAAAGGAACTGGAAATATGTGATAAAGCTGAGCATTTTGAGTAAGTTGTGGCCGGTCGGTGGGTTGTATGGGGACGGTGGTAAGGGAACCACTTGTCGTATCTGGATTCAGAAGTAACTCTCACTTGGACACACTCTTGAGATCCACCCTCCCTGGTGTTTCTGTGGCATTGCTGCTCATGTTGCCTTCAAATGGCAAAGAGTTCCTCAAGTTTTCAACTAATGTCACTTCCGAGAAGCTTCTCTGATCTCCCGCGTCTGGAGCAGGTGTCCCTTCTGCGTGTTCCAGGAGCATTCTCCATCTCCATGGATGCACTCACCTTTCTCTGCTGTGATTACCTGTTTAATTTTGGGCCCCCCGCTAGATCATCAGCCTGCTGAGGTGGGAGCCATGGCCATCTAGTTGGCAGAAACTCAATAAATGTTTGTCAAATGAACAGATCAAGCTTCATCCCTTTTTGGGAGACTAATATTGCCTTGATAAATGTGAACACATGGTTGCTCCTCATTTAAAACAAAATCAGCATGAAGACATTAGCTTATAAAGAGGAGGAGGGGAGCATGGGAGCGAGAGAAATCAATTAGGTAATGATTACAGCTGTCTTCCTTCCTTTTTGGAATAGAGCAGGGCACAAACAAAGGTAGTAATTATTCTTTTTAACAAAAAAGAAAGAAAATTTATGGCAGTGAAGTAAGTGGAGAATTCTCCAATGCCTTTTAAAAGCAAGAGGTCCAGTGGTGCTTGTCTTTTTTTTTTTTTTTTAAGATTTTATTTATTCATTTCTAGAGAAGGAAAAAGAGAGGGAGAGAAATATCAGTGTGTGGTTGCCTCTCGCACACCCCATCCTGGGGACCTGGTCCGCAGCCTAGGCACGTGCCCTGACTTGGAATCAAACTGGTGACCCTTTGGTTTGCAGTCCACGCTCAATCCACTGAGCCACACCAGCCAGGGCCAGTTGTGCTTGTCTTATGGCTGAATATTGAAGAAAAAAGGGCAGTACACGGATTGAAGGGTGTGGTGAGTGTTATGAGTTTGTGTGGTTGGACAGCTCAGGCAGGGGTTTTAGAGCTGTAAGGAGATAAGCCCTAGAGGGGCCCTTAGTTTACAGTTGGTCATCTTTGTTTTCATCTGGGAAAACTGGCCCTTGCATTGCATTATTCTTCTCTATGGGAATGTTTAACTTGGGCTTTAGAAAGTAAATGTCAAAAGTTAGTAACCATCTGTAAATGAACCAACTGGTATTCATTTTGACCTTGGGAACATGTTTCTAGAATAACTCAATAATATGGTACCCTACACCAATCAAGAAAACAGTAAATTCCAATTGCTTCAGCAAGTTGGGTCATTTCACTGCCTCCAAAACCAGTTGGGATCTGTGCAAGGAACATTTAGCTTTGCCATCAAGAATACCCATGTCCACTCACCCATGCAGGGGACTCCCAGCTGAGTTCAAAATGCATGTCTGCCCTTAGCAATGACATGGCAGCAAAATGTAAGAGGCACATGGTGCATCAACTCCTTATATTTAAACTAGACATTCTGTTAAATCAATATCATAGGCATATTTCATTCTTATTTCCATGTAATTATAAAGGAAGTTTCTTGGGTGTTTAAGGTAGAAACGGAGAACAACAGGTCAATGTTGTGCCTTCCTCATCGGTGCCCGGCTGGCATTCATCACTTCCCTTCCTAGCCCCTCCCTTTGGTTTCCTTTTTCCACGGCATATGTATCTTTTTACACTTCCCTCTTCTACATAATCGGAATCTTACACTGACTGTCTTACTCATTTTGTATGAAAGTGTGCAATAATAAACTAAAATAAATATTTGAATTTCTACCATGGTACACTTTTTATAGGGAAAAAAAAGTGATTTCTGTAAACAAAGCTGGGAAATTGTTGGTGAAAATGGGGAAGATACTAAATGATCCTTCATTCCATCAGAGCAGCTGAGCCAGCCAGCCAGTGCCTGGTGTGCTGGTGGGTGTGGATATCCACACAGAGTTGAGCTGGACTGTGGAGTTTTGGGCAGTTTCTGGGTCATTTGCTAGTAAACACCTCCAGTGTGAACCCTTCACTATTGTTGCATGTCCTTTTGTATGATTTATCATCTGTGTTTGAGTCTGCTAACCTCGCCTTCAAGAGCACCCATTGATCCATCAATAGCCTACTTTATGCCAGCGCCCACGTTAAATTTTGGGACTCCAAAGTAAAGCTAAACACCCCTTGTTCTTAAGGAGCTTACAGGTAGTAGGGGAGACAGAAACGGTACCAGTTGATTACAGCAGATTGTGGTCCGTGTGGATCAGTGGGATGTGAGAGAGATCTGCACTGTGTTAGGGAGCATGCAAATCAGATGGCTGTGAGGGGTCAGCGCCCCAAGATGTCTACACAGAAGGGGGGCCATGAGTGAAGAGTTGACAGATGACTAGAAGTGAAATGAGGGTATATGGAGGGTTCTGGGGAGAGGAGTCCAGTGAGAGAGCGCCGCATGGGGGAAAGCATGGCGGCTGGACACGAGGCCAGTGTGTGAGGCTCAGCAGGGGGAAAGACGAGGGAGGCTGGTGGGAAACTGACAGCAAGGAGGCCCCAGAGAAAGGTGTGAGCCCTGTCCGTGAGAACCTGGGGTGCTAAGCGGTGGAGTTGGCTTTGTCCTGAATCCTCTGGCAGTCACTCCGCCTTAAGCGCAGTGGCATGGTCAGATTTGCATTTTAGAAAGATGACTGACAGCTCAGGGGTGGATGTGCTGGAAAGGAGCCAGCCTGGGGTATGCCAGGGCGGGGGCGGGGGGGAGGACACTAAAGGGGTATGGAAGTGAAGAGGAAGTGAAGACGGGGATGAGGGCCTGAATGGAAATGGTGGCCGCAGAACACAGAGGGCAGGAGGGGAGGGTCAGGGGAGGAGGGAGGGAAGGGGAGGTGAGAAGAGGGGTCCTGGAAGGCGTGGGTCTTAGGAACCTGTTTTTAAGAAGCTGCTCTAAGCCTCTGGCTTTTTGGAGTCAGTGTCACCCTCTTCTCATGGGATGAAATGTTCTGGGGACATGAGGTCCGGCTTCATCCATATACACACAGCACACACCTCCTTTCCTGACGGAGGCCTGCAGAGTAACCAGACCCAGGCCTGCTGATGTGTCCCGTGCAGAGACAGGAGACGGAATCTCAGTTAGGCTCACCGTGAACAAGGCGGCAAGCACCACTTGGTTCTCAGATTCCAGAGAACTTGGAAGAGCTGGTGGTTTCTTCCTTCCTTTCTTTTTTTGTTTTTCAGTCTTCCGTTTCCCTGCAAACAAAACAAATTGAATCTGTAGGCCATGGTGAGAGAGTAAATATGGAACCCACAGGACTATGATTACAGAGTTGTGTTTTAGACAACAGTAGTTAAACTTAAAATTGTGGTGTTAGGGATACAAGAAATTCTATGATTAGGTGTCCTGGTCTTTTCCCTCCCACTGTGCAATGTCTCTAAACCCTGACACTATCCATCCTGGCTGCTGCATCGCAGCTCTTGGAGGCTCGCTGATTGCTAACTCCACTTGTTTCATGAAGGAACAAATTTGGTGAGATCTAATGCTTCCCTAGAATACTGCTACCACAATCTCAATCTCTCCTTCTGTCTTACACACACACACATATGTGTGCACACACAACCCAAATTAAAATGTCTTTTCAGAATTTATGTTTTAGGATTTGGTACCTCTTTGTAATGTCACTTCATGGCCTCTTCTGTATAATTGATTAAATCCTGACCAATATTTTTTTTTAAAAAAGAATAAAAATAGAGGAAGGAAGGATGGAAGGAAAGAAGGAAGGAGGGAAGGAAGGAAGGAACACGTTTACGACATCAGGTGGAAGACGCTGCCTTGGAGGGAGCTCAGATACTTCCGTGCAGACAGCGTCATGTCCTTCACTGCGGATCCTTTTGGCTGACTGAACATTGTAGAAGTACCCGCGCCCTTTTGCTGGTGTGCCTGTGTACTGTGTTCCGGTAACAGGTTTCTGCCTGACTTGGTTGCTCAAAGCCATCTTCTCCTGCTTGTCGTTCAGTGTACGACTTGCGCGGGCGGTGCTGGTGGTTCTTGTGGGTGGGATGGTGCGTTGGTGGTGGTTTCATTTTCTTCGCCCTCGTACACTCTTTACCCTGCGTCTCTGAGCATTTAAATGCTCCTGCCATCTGTGGCCCATTCATTTGAATTCATTTCCACACAGTTCATCTTACCCCGTGTTCACTCCCCCAGACGGTTTCTGTTTGTTTGCTCTTTTCAGCAAAGAATTGAGCAATTCAGCTTTTCCCTTTATTTTGTTTCCTGCTGACTTAAATACCCATTTTCAGCTTTTGTAAAAGCGAAGCCAAGGCTGAGTCCTTCCAGTTTCATAATTCTAAAGATAATTTGAAGGCCAAAGCCAAGCCTTTTCTGCTAAAAGTAGGATGTCTTTGGTCAATCCTGTCAGCCAAGGCTCTTTGCAACCCTCTTGCTAGTAACTCTTTCCTACTGAGATGCCATTTTCATGGCCGTGACTCCTGCCACTGCAGGTGATGGAGCTAGAATCTGTGGACAATTTGTCACTAAAGAGCATTTAATGGATACTGGCAAAAAATAATTGAAACTGGATTCGCCATTGGCTAAAAATAGAATGCTTTATAGTCATGACTTTTCCAATTAAAATAGCCACACTAGAAATTGTTATTGAGATAACTCATACTCCTAAAGAGAAAATTCAGGAAATCAGAAGCACTTGGTTAGTTTGTGAAGTACAGGGAAAGATTTGCTGTTTTCTGACCAGATGTGGACTCCTCCTAATTACACAACACAATGAACGTATCTATTTTAAAAATGCCTTAACCCAGTTTGAGCAAGACCAGGAGCCACCGGGTCCTGGTTGGAGAGTTAGCTCATGGTTCTTTCTCCTCAGCTGGGGCCTGTGCTGGCGCTGGCACCTCCCGGTGGCTCTTCCTTTTTCAGGGGCATTTCCAGCAGGAGCCCCAGTCGAAGAAGGAGAGGACCTATCGTAGTGGTAGGAAGCCTGTGCCCTGAGGACAAAACTGGTCTCCGCTACCTGTGACCTCTGTGGTGGGCCTGAACTATGATGTCACTTAGCCTCTCTAAGCCTGAGTCCTTCACCTGCCGAGGGAGAAGAAGAGCAGTCTCCTCCTTGGGAGGAGTGAAGGTGTCCCGGGGGGCAGGTGCCTGGCACAGCGCCTGGGATCTGGTGGGCACTGGCTTACTGGGCGGTGGGTGGGGCTCTTGGCAGGATCAGCGCTGCCATGGAAACTTGGAGGGGCAGGTGCCCTTCTTACATTCGCCCCCGAAGCTTGGGTTGTGTGCCAACCAGATTGCTTGATTAGGAAACAGTATTAGCAAGACTTTAAGGCATTTTCTGACTTCACTGTCTCATTTTGCACGGTTGGGAGGAAGGGCCATGGCAGAGTTTAGCAGTTCTTATTTATTGGAGGGAATATCTGTTGCTGTGTTTTCCCTGCCTGGCTGCCTGTCCAGTGAAAGACAGTTATCACTTGCATCCCAATATTTTACATGTTAGATTCTTTCAGTTTTCCTATATCATTAATTTTTTGGTGTTCTTATTTTTGTGCTTAAAAAAATACCTTACTACTTACCAGTGAGCCTTATTCTGTCTTCTATGTTTGCTACTTCTTTTTATTTTATCTATTTTCCCCTTTTTATTGAGTTTATTACGGTGATGGGAGGGTAGGAAACAATTTTTCTAAAGATTGTTCGTCATCCTTCATTGGGCATAATTTATGATGCCAGCAAATTGTGCTTGTGCCAGACATTTCAGGTTCCAGACTAAACTGCTCAAGTTAAAGTAAAGATAAAATTTCTCCCTGGGCCATATGTTGATAGCCAAATGCAGTCCTTGAGCCCCAAACTAGAACAGGCTGACTTGCCCTCGGGATTGTGACTTTCAGAATGTCACCTGACTTTTTAAACCCTCAGTTTCCTTATGTGGCTTTCCCTTCTGCCTGTGAGTTTGTGCGGATCCTGTGAGTTAATGTATATAAAAGTACTGTTTAATATGTAAATTATGATGCAAATATAAGAATTTTTCTTGTGCTTATTTAACCTAAAGGCTTTATTGTTTCTTCTGTCTTCTTCACCACTGAAGTGCTTGATGGGCCTGTGGTCTGCTCATTAGTCCTGCCTTCCTTCTCCCATCCCAGAAGCAGTCTTTTCTATATATTTTTTCCCACTTGCTTATTACCTAATATATCTTCATGTTCAGCAAGGAACAGTGTTTTCTATGGCACCACCATTGTTGCTACTGGTATTCTAGGTGCACTAAAAATTTGGACAAGGTTTCTCTCTAAGATTGGATGCGGGGAAAAAATACCCGCACTCACAGGATTCTAAAGATGAATGTGGTGAATATCTTGCATATGAAAACTTTCTCTCTTTTTCTTATTCTCCCCAGCATGATATTTTTTTTTGAAATAACAGCTGTTGATTCTTTCTGATTCTCCCTTTCTTTCTAGTACTTTTAATTTGTTGCAGAAAAGGGTGGTGATGTTAATGCACCACAGAATGGAAAATGCTTCCAGCCTTCCAGAACTGCTAGAAAATCAAAGCTTGGTTTGAGGCCAAATCCTAATGTGGGACTTGAACTCATGACCTAATGCCAGAGGCAAGAATGTTACCAACCGACCCTCGCTGACCCCCATAAGATGTAGGCATTTAAAATACTTCCTTTGAGTCGTCCTACTGTGGCTTTCTGTGTTTTTTTTTTTTTTTTTTTTTTTTTTTTCTTGCTCTCAGCCTTTTCCTACAGCGTTCCTGGCTTCCCTGTTAGGAATGTAATTTTAGTTTTAAGATCTATTTTTTCTCACTGTCTTTCCATTTGCTTATTACAGTTGTTTCCTTCTTGCTTTCCATTTCTCCTGAGTGAGTTCCGGTTTTTGTTCCTGTTCCTTCCTGTTCTTCTTCTGGATTAAAAATAGTCTCCAGGGTCCCTGGCAGTTTGCCCATGAATCTGACCTTCCTTCTATTCATATAGAGTCCCCCTGAGCATCTGAAGGTCCTTTCCTATTCTCTCAAGATACTCAATCCCCTTCAGGCATTCTCTGTTCTGTGTGCCTGTTTTCATCTGACTTGGGCTAGCTGACCCTTGTCCTCAGAGCTGTAACTGAAAATTAAATCTCTTGTACAAAAATGCTGAGTAAGTGACTTGCTCATGTTAAGTGTTACCAAGAAACACTGTCTCTATCTTGCTGTCTCTGTGTGGGGTAAAGAAGGGACTTCTACACGGACTCAAGGCTCATGCTTAACAGTCACCTACGTGCAAAGCAGCGTTACCGGCTCAGGGGAGCTGGGGTCCAGTCTTCACCCAGCATGCTGCCGTGGGAATCCACACAGGGCCTGCTGCCTTCTCCCGCAGAAGTGTTTCCCAGGGAGCTGGAGGCGATGAAAGCGCTTCTTCAGGAACATTCTTTGGTTAGAGTTGGAAGATTCTGCCTGATATTCTTTACAAAAATGGCTTTCTAGCCAATGTCAAACTAGACAGTCCACAAACGAGTGTCTGCTTGAGGGATAAAGGCTTGTAAAACTTGAGATGACCTGGCCAAAAAGAGCTGGTGGCTGCTCTGATTTCAGCCCCGAGCCCTAACCTGAGCTCTTGTTTTGCTCAGAGTTACAGCGGAAGGGTTGATGGTACTCTTCTGCGTGGCAGGAGGAGGTTTAAAAGGTTGCCTTCCACCTCTCCCTGCCGCTCCCTGTGTGGTCATGTCTCTGGGGAAGGAGCCGTCCGGGTCTTAGCTGAGAAGCCAGCATTGCAGATTTCACTGAGGGTAGTGAGGTCCATGTTTCTGTACCGCGCTGTCTTCCTCGTGTCGCTGTGTATGCGGTAGTATCAGCTCTGCTCTTCTTTTCCTGGCCCCTCTTCGGGTGCAGGTACCCTTCTCTCTGGGTCTCTTTAGCACTTTACAGAAGCTCCATTACAGCACTTACACTGTATCCTATTTTTGCTCATGTTTCTCTTTGTCCTATCATTTGAGTACCTCAAGGGTGGGACCATTTTTAATCAATCTTTGTATTCCCATCACCTGGGACCACATCCGAGCCATAGTCGGTACTCAGTAAGCATCTTATAAATTGCTTGACCGTATCTCTGTTATAAAACATGTATCTTTATGACATCTTTTTGCCATTTGGTAATGTCATAAATCCTATTTTTTGAAACAAAAGGGAAACTATCTAGTGAGCTGGATTTAATTTATATTTTATACTTCAACTAATGACAATTTTTTTAAAAAAAGGAAAATGCCACTTTTGCTTCAATTTCATCATCATTGCTTGATCTACACATTTCACACTCTTATGAAAATTGACTTAACTATGCTGGTGACCTCTATAGATGGAATGGCGTGGTATTTAGGCTTCATCCACAGGCTTCTTAGTGACATGAACCTGTATGTCACGGGTCAAGGATGGAAATCTGGAACCCAAGTTCTGTGTCGAATTCCAAAGTTACTTTACTTACCTGTTCTCGCAGATCTCGTTGTATCTTCTATCTGAGGACTGCAGCCTGCTTCAGGCTTGTGTTAATCCAGTATCGGGCCCCTTTAGCCTTGCTCCCTCCAATGGGTTTCCGCGGAGGGATCCGACGCCCTTCCGCACACAATGGCGATGCTCCTGCTCGGGGGTTTTGGCGGCAGGCTTTTGGGGAGGGCACTTTCTGGGTGTGCTCCTCTTGCCAACCTTCATCAGCAAAGGGACTTACAAATAAGCAACATGAACTATATAATATAATCTGTGTACTTTTCTATTTTCATTAATAAAACTCAATTCCCATTGCTCTCTTACCTTCTTGAACTTTCCCCTGCTCTGTGATCTTTGGTTCTTAATGCTTAAATTTCTACTTCAGGCAAAACGTAAAGTCTATGCTGGAACTTTTCCGAATTCTATTATTAGGTGGCTTCTATTCTGTTAGGTGTTTTTATTCACACTGTCCCCATGTATTTGGCTGTGTTAAAATCAAGTTTTCTGACTGCTTCTGATCCTTTTTCTTTTTGTCAGAAATGCTTTCCTTACCTTTTCTTTGTATAGGGATTTAATGGCCTACATGTTTGCTTTGGAAAAGACGGAAGAACCTTCTATAAGCCCTATTATTCTTAACAGAGCGATACGTAACTTTATACATATTATTTTAAAGAAGGGAAAATTTACCCATAATCCTACCTCTATAATGATTCTTTAACTGTTGCTTTTTATCCTCCAATCCTTTGAACAAGGCTCACATTTTAATGTAGTTACAATCATGCTATTCATTCATTTTTGTAATCATCAAAACATATTCTTGAGAACAAATTCCCTAAATGTTATTTTCTAGTTTGAGTTTTTCGTGAATTTGTTATATTTCTTATGTCACAGAAGAATGCATTTGGACTTTATCTTGAGGAGTTTCACAATAATAACCAATGCTTCTTACTGGTTAATAGGTCTCATTTCTGTGATTTTTTTCCCTTGCGGAATCTGCCATCCTCTATCAGGTCTCTGGGGTGCTCATGAGGAGCCCGATGGAGCACTATGGGATGAGGGCACGTGAATGAGTGTGTGTGACAGTTGAGGGCCACGCTTGGGTGACAGCCCCCTCCTTCTACTGCCCAGCTCCACTGTGGGCCCTGCTCCCCTGGGGGACGTGGGACCAGAACTCTCTAGGGCCACGACGTTCGAAATGGTAGCTACTAGCCCCATGTGCCTGTTGAGCACGCCAGCTGTGGCTAGCCCAAATTGGAATGCTCTGTCCTTGTAAAAGTCATACCAGATTTCGAAGACTTGGTATGAAGAAAATAATGTAAAATAGCTCAGTAATTTTCTCTAGTGATCACATGATGAAATGATAATATTTTGATATGATGGATTAGCTGAAATACATTGTTAAAATTAATCTCTCCTGTTTCTTTTTACCTTTTTAAAAAAATGTGGCTACTAGCAAATTTAAAATTACATAGTGTGGCTAGCACTATATTTCTATTGGATAGTATTGCTCTAGGGCCTGGCTTTCAAAATGCAGCGGGTAGTTTGTTTCAGTAGGTCAAAAGTCAGTATTTCAAACTTGGAACAGAATGGACTAGAAAATATCGGAGTGGCATTATTGTGAAAGGTTTTGTTTTAAATATGTGCATGTGTGTACTGAGTCAAGTGTGAAATGTATCTTTTCTTCTTACCTTGAAAAGTTGGACAATCGCTCATCAGGAGTGGTTTGGCTTCATCTAAAGCATTACCAGGAGGTCTGGTCTGCTCCGTCTGTAAAGGGCAGGTTGGTACCAGGACACCATGGAGATTTTGGATCTGGTAGGTGGAAGCTCTTCTGGGACTCTTCAGGCCAAACAGGCCCTGCACGGCAGTCAGCCTGAGCTTTGGTGCTCATTCTCAGAGCGGTAGCTACTCAGGAGACTCCCAGAGCAAAGGGTGAGCTCAGGGTGGAGGCAGTTCTGTGGACTGAAGTCTGGGCTTATGTGCCCAGAACTGAGGTGACCCTTGAGCCAAGGAGTGGCTTTTGTCTGATTAGTTGCATCTTGAAGACTTCTTCAGAATTATCTCATGGGTGGTGATATTTTCTAAGAAGCAGGTGGTTTCTTAATGACCTTGGAGCCAAGCTGAGTTGGATGAGGGTTCCCTTGGACCCTTCGGGCCTCCACCCACACTGTCCTGTGATGTCAGAAGAGGCTGTACTCTAGTCCGGGATCACATCAGTCCTCTGCCCTCCTGACGGAAGACATCCTTCCCCTACGTGAGATGGAGGGGCAGCCACTGGGGCTGGGGCCTTTGGCTTGATTCTAAATAAGGGATACTTAAAGCCACAGAGTGGGGGAAAGGGCTTGAAAAACGAAGTTTATGGGGTTGCATGGGCCTTGTATTTATTCTGACAGTTGTAAAAATTCTTTTGGGCTGACCCATTTTTCCTTTCTTAATTAAAAAAAAAAATCTGGCAGGCAGGAGTAAGAAATGTAAAACATGTGACTAATGCCTCAGCTTTTTCTCCTGGAGCCAGATTCTTTAAAATTATACCTTTGACATACTTGATGTTGAAACAACAGTTGCCCACAAAAGCCACCAAACATTTGTTTCTGAAACTTGAAGACTTAGATGGCGTTCATTTTCAGGAAAGAGCCCAAAAGCACACTATTTAACAGTTACTGAACCAAAATCGTCTTTGGAGATTCGGCCCCGGGTGAACTAGATTGCCCTAGGAGCTGGCAGGGGGCCAGGCAGCCTTTCGCCTCTGTTTGGTTTGGGTATTTCCAGTCCTGTGGGTAGTCACCCAGAATTCCGGGGGGGGGGTGGTTAGACCAAATGACATTTAGGATCCCTTGCGGATGAAAAGTACTCTGATTCCAATGACGGATGGAACAGGCAATCAGGAGCTGTGCTTACGCTGACCTCTAGTTGTTCCGTACTTGTCGTCAATAGTCCATTCATTCATTCACTTGCTCACATTTGAGTCCCTCCCATGTGCCACACATGGTACCTGGCCTTTGGAGGAAACTCGGAATTTTGGAGCCGTCGTCAAAGTGGTTCTGAGGGTCTCCAAAGTCTGGTTTTAGTTTCCCTCTCTGGTATCATTCCCTGTGTTTTACCTTTACACACTCCACACTGCAACCTAACTAGGCTACTTTCCTGTCTAGGGTCTTTCTTCCCATTGTCACCTCTGAATGAAGTGTCATCCTTTCCCCAGCTCTCCTGTTTAAATTCCAGCCAGCGCTCAAGTTCCAGCTCATGTGCCTCTGATTCTGTAAATCCACTCTCATTTCCCACGTGGTGGGAAACTGTCCTTTTCTGAACTCAAAACACTTTGTACTTTTCTTGTTATACCACGTATTATCTTCCATGAGGTTGAACTGTATGAAATTGCCATATTTGTAAGTTAAAAAGATGGTTGAATATTGACAATTTTATGTGTTTGTTTTTAAGAATAGCAGTGTTTATGTACAACTTAAATTTGGTTTCTTTGCAAGTGTATTACACACATGATTTGCATTCAGCTATGATTTCCTATATTTAAAGAGTTGATATAAAAATTAATGTAGAAAATATTTATTATTGTTAAATTTAATTTTATTCATCTTAGCTATTTTCTCCAATTTTTAACATCTAAAATTCTGATTCATTAAGCCAATGTCTCAGCTATAACTTCCACTTCCGTTTAGTAAGTTTCTATATAATTATCCGCTTCATTCATTACAATGATTTCATCACTGTGGCGAAAAACAAAACTGGTATATTGCTGAAGACATCCTCACTCCTAGCAGTACCCACTGGTTAACATGGCTTCCCCATTCAGCATTCCTTGACAATTTGATTTTGATACAAATCTAGTCTCTACAACTATTCAACTCATAGAGCTTCATTGTAACTGTAAAGCTCTAAGGAAAGAGCTGGAATGGTTTCAGAATCCATGAACATCATTTCTGTAGCCTTCCATGATACTTAGCTAGGGTCAGAATAGGATGGAAAGTTAGTTCGATATGGTTTTGTTTTTCTCAGTGATTTCATGATTGCTTCTAGCGATCATTGCTGCAAACCCTCTGGGATATTGGCAGCAGCAGGAGGCAGGCAGGCAACCCAGGCCATTGTTTTCAGTCTACCTTAATTCCTGTCTGAAAATTGGCGTGTTTTCTTGGTGCCAGCCTTTAGACACTCCATGATTCCATGCTCTGTGAAGATGCCATTCGTCGATATTAAGATTGCATCTGCAGGTTCTTTTAGTGCCCTTCAGGCCATTTATCTGGCTCTGGAGACATGAAGTCACTTACAAGGCTAAGTGCTTTCTTATTATTGCCTTCTCTAGCCTGGGCTCTAGTTTCCCCTTCACCATGTTGGTCCTGCACTTTCCACTTTGAAGATCGTTTTCCTTGATAGTGAAGATAGAAGCCCGAGAGGGGTGAAGTGCTTCTCTTTTCTCTGTTATCAGTTAGCATCAGCCCCCGCCCCATCAGCAATGAGCCGCTCCCTTCCTCATTCTTGCTCCTAATATAACTGAAAAAAAAAAAAAAAAAAAAAAACAAAAACCCTTTTACTTGACCTTAACATTTTCACAAGACTCAGTTCATTGTGACCTTCACTCCCATGTTACCATACTTTTAGATACTTGCTACCCAAAGTATACAGCCTTGATTAAGGGTCCTTCTTGCTATCTCTCACAATTTGGAAAACCTAATGCAGCCTCCTTAATTTCTTTAGATGCTTTCTTTTATTTCACATTTGAAGTATGTGTCCTACCTTTCTTGAATCCTCCCTCTTCCCTGTTAGAGAAGGTTCATACTAACTTCAAAAAACATTGTTTTCTTAACCTTCGGGATGTCTGATACTTCTAAGGAACGTAATTGCTTTCTTCCAAGGTTTCTCTAAATCCTTTAATGCAGTCACTTTGCATTAATGATAACTCATTATGTCTGGAGTAATAGTTGTTTTTGTTTTCTGCTGTCAACAGGGTGGATAAACACCTAGAAGAAAGCAAGCACAGGTAGCCATAGGTGACTGCTTGAACAGTCAGAGGGAGGGCTCAGAGATGACTGGAAGACTTTTGATGTCATTGAGCTAAGAGAATAGTGGTGTCAGAAATAGGGGTGTGAGGAGAAGAGCTTCTTTGGGGTGCTGGTGGAGGAGGGGTGACATGAATATTTCAATTTTAGGCATAGTGTGCTAGAGTTTCCCCAGTTAAGGATTTGGGTAAGAATGAGTGATATGAAAATGGAAGAGGGTTGGGGGCCAAGCTTGGGCAATGTCACAATGGGGAGGCAAGATGCAGAGAGCGGTTAGTCTAGAAGCTGGAAAAAATGTAGTTTGGGAGGAAAGGGGGAGAAGCAGGCTAGCTCATTGTCATAGAACGTGGGGGAGGCCTACGTTTTAAGATGTTTACAGGCTCATGTGCTCTAAAGCACAAGTGGAGTTGACACCCTCTCGTTTTTGGCTGTTTCAGCTTTCCAGAGCATGTTTGAAACTGAAAGGTAATAGACAAGTTCTCTGAGTAGCCCAACTGTCTCCCACCCCATAGGAAGGGCCATCATCCTTAGTACCTACTATGTCAATTCCCGATACAGGACAAAATTGGTTATTTACATAGAGTCATAATGAAGTTTTTTGAGTTTTGGTTGAGTGGAAGCAGCAGATTTGAAGAGGGTCATAATAACAAAGACTGACAGCTCCGGTGGAGGGCTATTGTCAAACACCACCTCTCTGCAAGGCCTTCTCTGACCATTTAAACTGCAACCCGCCCCCCCCCCAACTCTGGGGCTCCCTGTCCCCGTCTCAGCTTTACTCCTGTTGCCACTTAACCACTGTTTCACATACCCTTGGATGTGTCACTGATTGACTGATTGATTGTCCCCAGCATTGGAGTTCATGTTCCATGAGGACATGGGTTCTGTTGTTCTTCACACACACTCTCTCCCAAGTCTAGAACAGCACCTAGCAGACAGAAGACACAACTATATTTGTTGGATAAATGAAAGCAAGGAAATGATGACTGAAGACCAGGCACATGAACTGGAAAAGCCTGGGTGTATGCGATCATTTCGTTTGGAATAAGCACTGTTATCTATGTCAGTTTCTCTGGAGGCAGATACTAGATTCCCCAGGGGCACTGACAGCCTGCCGAGCTGTGAATGGAAGGTTAGGTCATGCCGAGCATATTGTACTTCCAAAGGCAGAAAAATAACACATTTCAGAAACATTTCCATCAGATAAATAAAACTCCTAGAATGTTGGTGTTTAGAGGGTCCCTCATTGGGAAATAAGTATGCTGAACATTGAATTTCCCCACGAAGCATCACTGTAATGTGATTTAAATATACCGGCTTCTTAAAATTTTGATTTTTCCATGATCTCTTTCATACTCTGAACAACTTCCTTCCAGATCTACTGGAAGGAAATGTTGAAGGTATTTCCTCTTTCCTTCCGTCTCAGACACCTTTGGCCAGAAGGGGTGGAATTAGTTCAATGTTGGGGCTACAGAGAAATACTTAGTGTCTACACTAACAAATGACCGAACTAGAAACACTCTCATTGGTTTTCCTCCATATTGACCCCTGCTTTGTGTGACGTCGGTATTTGTGCCTCTCATGGCATTTTGGCAAATGAACCAGAACGTGCCTTGGACTGCCTGCTAGCTGCCCAGGAAATCACCAAAGCAGGCTGGGAAAATGCTGTACTTCCTTCCGATGAAGACATAGCTGCAAAGCACAGTTCTTCAGTTCAGTCCTAGCCTGGCCGCCTTCTGCACATCCTGCCCCCTTCCACAGTTGCCTTTCTAGTCCTTGAAGAAGTACATCTTTTTCTTTTCCCCGCTTTCATTATTTATTTTGGACACAATGGTTATGTACACAAATTTGTTGGCTCAATATAATAAGGTTTTTAAACTTACTAGCTATAGAAGTGACCAAGGAGAGCTCTTCGATGTGAAGAAAAGTCCCTCCTCAACACTTTAGTCAGAGTGACAAGGCAGTATGCAGTTACGTAATAGGTATTCACACAGCTTCATTTCTTAATATAATACAGTGGCCACTCTCCACCAGGTACTTAAGTCCATGTCACATTCAGGACCACTGTGTCCACTTGCAGAAACAGTGCTTTCTTTGTTTGCACCAACTAAAGAGCTTGTGGCTATTAGCTTCCCTATTAAGTTGAATCACATTCCTGGAAAGGAAAATGGCAGCTTTTTTCAAATGGGAGAGGAGACTGCATTTTTGAAAATCCAAACATACAATTACTGCAGCCACATGCCCATTACACCTCTTTGACAAGAGAAGGTTATGTTTTGTCTGATGAAGACAGTTATAGTTTCCCATAGTTCTGTGACCTCTGTCTTGTTAAGATAAACCCTAAATATTTGTCTTCAAACAGTTTTGATGACGTGGAACCGCTATGTCCTAATTTGCCTACAATGGTATCTTTCCCCTCTCCATACCCCCATAGAGGGAATTTTGACTTCACGTTGACTACAGGACCTGAGAGTTTTTGCATCCCTCCGAGCACCTGACATGGTGCAGGCTCTCCCTGTTTGCCGTGTGTTGACTGAAGGGCAGAGGGCAGTTCATGGGGACCTTCGATCAGCAAACGGAGGTCTGACCTACTAGAGCCGTCTGGCACTGCTCGGTCAGCATGGCTCTGCAACCTGATGGCTCTTGGCTTGGCTCTGGCCTCTGTCAGTTACCAGTAATGTGACCAGGTAAATTACTTAGACCCTGGAGACCTTCAGTGTCCTCACCTGTAAGTTGGGATTATTGTGAAGATCAAAAGAGATTGTACCTATAAAAGAGCTTTGAATATTAGAAAGGGCCACATATGCAGAAGATAACATTCCCAATCTGCATTTTGCTAGTCAGAGTTGAAGTTGTACATGTAGTTAACCCTGATTAACCTATGTGTGCATTTCTTCTGATCTTGCTTCGGTCAGGAGCACAAGTACATGTATGCTTCCACTATGAATAAAACTAGTATCAATTGGTGACTATGGAAAAAAGAATAAAATTGGTCCCTCTGCAGGTAAGGAAGAAAGGGAGCTGGGAAGGAAAGAAGTAACACCACAATTTTAGAAGAGGGAAGTCATGTCCAAGTTAAAGCAGATTATTTTGCTTGAGTCGTGGTTTATTTCATGTAATGATCACTGGAAATCCTGTGGTATGTTACTCTGCCTCTCTGTCATTAATGTTTATTATTACATCCTGGGGCTACGTGCAGATTCCCCAGTCACACGGATTTGGATTTAGTGGGTTGGAAGTTGAGCCCACAGATCTGCTTTTAAGAACCACCCCAAATGATTCTGATGCAGGAGGATCTTGGTCCATAGTTTGAAAAACTTGCCTTTTCTAGTAGTCTTCTCACTGAATCCATCCTTGTTTCCCTGCAGTTCATTCTTCATGGACAGCCATGTTATCTTTGATCCCGGTATACTTACCTGTTTAAAATCTTTTAATGGTTTCCCATCAATACTAGGTTAAGGAGCAAAATTCTTCTGCCTGAGCTCATCTCCTGCCCCTCTCCTCTGCCTCACACCCCTTGGCCACATCAACTTCGCTCTGTCCTTCTCTATGCCAAGTTTCTTCCTACTTCATTTGCACATGAAGTTTTCTCACCTGAAATGTTCTCGCTCCCCTTTTTACCCGACAAACACCAATGATTATTTTGATCTCTGTTTTTCCTCAGTGAAATTTTCCCTAATCACAAAGATAAAATCTGATCCCCTGATCTTTTCTTTTAGCAGCTATTTATGAGGAGCAGTGATGTCTGTTGTCATTAGCCGATTATCGTTACATTGTCTGTTTAATATTTGTCTTCTGTGCTTGAATGTTGGCTTCATGAGGATAGGGACTATATCTGTGTTCCCTTCTGTCCCTGCAGTGCCTTGTAGTAGCACCTCGAACATAGTCAAAGCTCAATAAGTATTTCAGAATAAATAAATGAATGAAAGTGGGATTTGTGGTAAAGAAATGCTGCTCTAGACCTGCACTTAAAAGGTTTAACGACCGAGGCAGCAAGTTGGCCTTGTCATGAGGTAGAAACCACCATCACTTAGTGTCCTAGAATAAGGCATTAGAGCACTTACTTGTTTCAGTATTAAAACTCATTATAAATTCAGAGACCTTAGACAATGGTCTTAGTGTTCAAGGCTTAGAACCCAGCATGGGACAAAGGGGAAGTTAAAAGGCTTCAAAGGAAATCCTTACTTTATATGATGTCTTTGATGCAGGAAGTTTTGGAAGCTTCTTGGTAGCTCAACACCCCACAAGTAAACTTCTTGCAGTGGTTACCCTCATATCATGTATCTGATTGATTAGCTTGTGTATTCATTTCCTCTGATACTCCCACTTGGAGTTGTAAGAAGTCAAAACAAGTGCATATTCCCACTCTCTGTTTTCAAAGCAAGCAATTGGCTCAGTGGCGTTTATATCTGATAGAACAAGGAGGGCAATGTCAGCTTCAGAGAATGAGAGATCCTTGGTATGTGCAGTTTGATTTGGCATCTTGATCTTTTTAAAAAAATTATATTTTATTGATTATGCTATTACAGTTGTCCTGATTTTCCCCCTTTGCCCCCCTCCACCCAGCACCCCCCATTCCATCAGGCAATCCCCCCACCCTCATTCATGTCCATGGGTCATGCATGTAAGTTCTTTGGCTACTCCATTTCCTATACTGTAATTTACATCCCCATGGCTATTCTGTAACTACCTATTTGTACTTCTTAATCCCCTGACAGCTTCATCCATTCTGTCCACACTCCCCTCCCATGTAGCAATCATCAAAACGCTCTCCGTATCTATGATTTTGTCTCTGTTCTTGTTTGCTTAGTTTGTTTATTAGGTTCAATTGCTGATAGATATGTGTTGTTGCCATTTTATCATTCATAGTTTTGATCTTCTTTTTCTTAAATGAGTCCCTTTAACATTTCATATAATAAAGGTGTGGTGACGATGAACTCCTTTAGTTTTTTTCTTGTCTGGGAAGCTCTTTATCTGCCTTTTGATTCTAAATAATAGCTTTGCCAGATAGAGCAATCTTGTCTGTAGGTCCCTGCTTTTCATGACTTTGAATAATTCTTGCCAATCCCTTCTAGCCTGCAAAGTTTGTTTTGAGAAATCAGATGATGGTCTTATGGGAACTCCCCTGTAGGTAACTAACTTCTTTTTTCTTGCTGCTTTTAAGATTCTCTCTTTATCTTTAACCTTTGGCATTTTAATTATGATGGGTCTTGGAGTGGGCCTGCTTGTATCCATCTTGTTTGGGACTCTCTGTGCTTCCTGGACTTGCATGTCTACTTCACCAAAACAGGGAAGTTTTCTGTCATTATTTTTTCAAATAGATTTGCATTTTTTTCTCTCTTTGTCTTCTCCATCTTGTACCCCTAAGGTGCAAATGTTGGACCTCTTGAAGTTGTCCCGGAAGCTACTTATACTATCCTAATTTTTTTGGACTCTTTTTTCTTCTTGTTGTTCTGCATGGTTGTTTTTTGCTTCTTTTTGTTCCATATCATTGATCTGATTCTTGGCTTCACCCATCGTATTTTTGTTTCCCTGTAAATTGTTCTTCATTTCAATTAGTGTATCCTTCATTTCTGATTGGATCTTTTTTATGCTGCTGAGGTCCATATTGAGTTCCTCAAGCATCCTTATAACCAGTGTTTTGAGCTATGCATCTGCTAGATTCCTTATCTCCATTTCATCTAACTCTTTTTGTGGAGTTTTGATCTGTTCTTTCATTTGGGCCATGATTCTTTGTCTCATCATTTTGGCAGCCTCCTTGTATTTGTTTCTATGTATTAGGTAGAGCTGCTTCGACTCTGTGCCTTGGTAGCGTGGCCTAATGTAGTAGGTGTCCTGTAGGGTCTAGTGGCACAGCCTCATCTGTCACCTAAGCTGGGTATTCGAGGTTCACCCTTTGTGTGGGCTGAGTACACCTTCCTCTTGTAGTTGAGCCATGGTTGCTGTTGGAGGATCGATGGGAGGGATTTACCCAGGCCAGTCGGCTGCATCAATTGGCTGTGACCACTTACTGTCAACCTCCACCCTCCATGGATGATCATCTGTGCAGGGGCAGGGTGGTGGTGCTCCAGTGTGGTCTGTAGCTGTCTACTGAGTGCGTGAACCCTGGAGTTTCCTGGGTGGTGCAGGCCAAGCTCAGCCCTCACCTGTGTTTTGCCCAGGGCACCCTGCCTGAGCAATAAAGCAATCTGAGATGGCTGCTACTTGTGCTGGGATTGGAGATTCCCAGGAGAAGCCAAGCTGTGAATCTAGGCTGGCTGATGCTAGTGCCAGGCCTGGGACTCACTGAGGATGGCTATTGCTTGTGTGAGAGGATTTAGGAAGATAGGAAGCATGAGTCAGATCAGCCATTCATATGGAAAAGCAGCCTGGGTGGCCCCTGAGTTGGGTGGGGTGGAGTCTCTGGGGATCTCCAAGATGGGTCAAATAGTGTTAGCCAGGTTGATGGACTCTCAGATATGGCACCATCTTGGCTCTGTGCTTCTTTGGGGGTAGGATTTAGAAAAGGGACAGTGGCCTCTGCTCACCTTAATGCTAGACATGTCAGTTTCTCCCAGTATGCCACTGGTACTTTTCAAGCTGCTACCCTGTTGCTGGAGCTCAGAGGGAGTGAGTCTTGAGTAGGTGAGTCTGTGTGTGGGTTCTTTAAGAGGAATTTCTTGGGGTTCCAGAAGTTTCTTCTACTTATTCAACCCCTGCTTTTTTTTTTTTTTTTTTTAAGCCAGATGTTGTAGGGACTTATCCTCCTGGCATTGGAACCCTGGACTGGGGGGTCTGGTGTGGGGCTAGGACTCCTCTCTCCTGAAATATCACTTCCAAATTTTTATCCACCACACATGGGTGTGGGACTAGCCTGTTTTATGTCTGCACCCCTCCTACCAGCCTGGGTAGGATGTGGTTTCTTTAATTCCATAGTTGTCAGACTTCCATTCAGTTCGATTTCTGATGGTTTTCTAATTTTAGTTGTATTGATGTGGTTGAGTGAAGAGGTGAGCCATGTCTGCTTATGCTGCCATCTTGACTGGAGGTCTCCAGCATGTGGATCTTGATAGGAAAGGAATTCTGGAGTAATTTTTAAAATCATGCTAACCAGGTATGGAATTGAGATTGAAAAGCAGCTCAGAACACTCATTTTGATAAATTCACTTCAGTTCTCAACTGCTTTGTAGAGATTGAATCAGTTAACATGGTTAATGTAAAATTTTTAGTACAGAGGACAGAGTTTTGTATTTTTCAGGAGATCTATGGCATTTGGTAAACCTTCAATTCAGATTTTTAAATAATGTGTAATTTAGTTACAACATTTACTTGTGTTTCACTCTTTACTACAAATATTTATTGACAGTCCTTAGGTGTTAGACATTATTCTAAACTCCAGGGATATGGTAGTGAACAAACCAGACAGGACTGTGCTGTTGTATCATTTACAAATAACAAACAAATAAACAAGTCAGTGCTCTAAAGAAATTAACATGGATAAGGTGACCTGGCCTGGGGGAGGGAGGAAGATGGGGAGTGTGACACCAGAGGTATGAGCCAAGGGCAGGGATGTTACCTGAGGAGACACCACCTGATCAAAGGAAGTGAATAAGGGGAAGGACCCACCATGAGGTCAGGCTGAGCAGCCTTTCAGGCAGAAGGAACAAATGCGGATACCATTAGGTATGAATGAGCATGGTGTGTTTTAAGAACTGGCCATTGCGGCCGAGGGTTAGAGGAGGAGGTGGTTTTTGGTCGTGAGGTCTAGGAGGTAAGCATGAAGGCCCTTGCAGGCCCTGGTAGAAGCCTACTTGTCATTCTAAGTGCCAAGGGAAGCCAGTGGGAGTTTTTAGGAAGGGGAGTAACACGATCTGATTTGTGTTTTTAAAAGAGCACTGTGGAGACCATTAGAACAATTTAAAAGGTGTTTGCTCTAGCAGTCCGGCTAACATGATGACCAAGCACTGTGTACAGTCTTTTCTTGTTTATACGTTCAGATTTTAAATTTGACTGAATTTGGAAGAATCAAGTAAAGGTTTTGTAGGGAACGTAATGTCATTAGATTCGTTAGAGAAAAAACTAATCTTTATCTTAAAAACATATCTTTAACCAATTCTCATAAAATGCTTATTGATGTGGTCATAGGCTAATTCCTGGAGATATAAACATAAATGTGACTAGGCTTTGCCTTAAAAAATTTCAAAGTTGGGTGGAGGATGCTTGTACATAAACAAATCCTTACAATATGCTATGGAAAGCATGTGGCTGTTAAGAATAAAACTGCTATAAATGTTTCTGTCCATGTCTTTTGGTGGATGTACCGTATTTTTGGACCATAAGATGCACCTAGGTATTAGAGGAAAATAGGGAAAAAATTTTGAAGCAAAAAATGTGGTAAAATATTTAATAACATAAATAACATAATATTTCACCAATGTAAATGTAAACAGGTCTCAACAGCAGCGTTAACAACCATTATTCCTCCCAAATTTGGGGGGAAAAGTGTGTCTTATAGTCTAAAAAATACGGATCTATATGTACACACGCACATCTTTGAGGAATGGAATTGCTGCGTCATACGATGGGCATGTATCACTTTTATAGATAGTTGGACTTGAATCTGAAAGTAGGATATTTCCTTTAGAAAGATCATTTTAGCAAGATTAGAGGCAAGTGAGATTATTTAAGTGCTTGTTATACTTACCCATTTAGAAATAGATATACATTAAGGCAAGACAGTGAGGATGGGGAAGAAGAACAGAATGGAGAGAGATTTAGGGAACCAGACAGGTAGGATTTGGAGGTGAGGGGGAGATAACGTGGAAACAAGGACAATTTGCAGGCTTATAACTTAGGGCTAGAGAAGGGGTGAGATTTTAGAGGAAGAAAACGAGCTTCTTTTTATATGTGTTGAATTAGAGTTCCTTATGGGTTATCCAGGTGGATGTGTGATGACTGGAAATCGTGGTCTAGGATTCAGAAGAAAAGGACTGGACATGAAGATTTGGGAGTCAGTATAACATTTGTGATAGGTGGGGATAATGTAATACAGGGGTCGACAAAAGGAGGCTTACAGTTGTGAATACACGAAGTAGCTCCTTCCTCTATTTTATTTATTAGTTATTGTATTGTTTTCCATAAAAAAACTGTAAACTTGCCTTTGCCCACCCCTGCATTTGTGGGGATGTACGTATGGGATGGGCAGGAAGAGTACAGACTCAGAGGAAAAGAGGCTTGAGGCTAGAAGGAGCCAGCGATCGGCCTACCGCAGGAGGGCCTGGAAGGGAAGGAGGCAGGGTTGTGGTTAAGTGCGACTCTGGGTCCAGGCCACTTGCATTTGAATATCCTGGCTTTCGACAGTCTTTAGCTGTGTGACCTGATACAAGTCAGTTAGCCCCGGGCCTCAGTGTTCTGTAAAATGTCTGTAAAATGGGAATGATAAATTGATCTGCTTTGTGAGGTTATCATGGATACATACAAGCTGCTTAGGATTATCAATTCTTGGTGTTAATTCTTGAAGAAAGTGATGTTCATAGCAAAAAGGGGAGAGAGTTCCAGGGATACCATGGGAGGTAGGTTCTGAGGTGTGTCTGTAAGACTGACAACCAGCTGGAAGAGTGATGAGGGCAGAGGTAAACTCTGTATACTCGTAACAATACCTTCCCTTCTTGTAGGAAAACCCATTGAGTTTCATAAGCTACACACAAGAAGGATCACGTGGTTTGCTTGAAAGCATCTCAGGTCATTGGCATGAGTGTTAATAATACCTTAGCTTATTATATAGTCCTTTTATCTCAAGCAGTTCAAAGCACATTTTTTTTTAGTCATCCTGACAACATCAAGGCGAGTTAAGGAAGGTAAAGGTAATGCCCTTCCCAGGTTACAGATGAGGAAACTATGACTAACAGAGGTCACATAGCTTTGTCTAAGCTTATATTGATTAATCAACTTCTCCTGTATCTTAGCAATAAACTTTACGAACATTTGCTTTTGTGTTGACAAGCACTGTATTTCTCAAAGGGCAACCAATGGATCTGCTGAATTTGGAATCACCTGGGATGCTGGTTAAAATGCAGATCTCTGGCTTTATTGCAGGTCTGCTGATCAGAGTCTCTGGAATCCGGGCCCAGACATAGGTGATTTTACCCCAGAGCCCTAGGCGCTTCTCTTGAAAAAACTGTTTAGTGTGTTCAAGGAAACCAGTAAATCCCCAAATGCATATTGTTTTCAGTGACATTTTTCACAAAAACAATCCTAAAATATCTTATATTCAGAAACTCAAACTACCATAACTAAAACTTAGGACCTTTTCTGAATCTACAGAGTGGGGCAAAAGTAGGCTTACAGTTGTTTGTATAGAAAATAAAAAACAATAATTAATAATAGTACAGGAATAAACTCTGTGTTTCGGGTGCTCACAGCTGTAAACTTCCCTTTTCCCTGCCCTGCGTTGTTTGGTTTGTTACCTTTGTGAGGTTGAGCAGTGCTTCTGGGTGAAAGTAAAATTGATTTGATTCATACAAGTGCAGAGGAGCTACGTGGCATATATTTACATCAGTTTGGTCGATGATTCCATCTGCAGTTACTACATACACAGTATTGATTAGAAGAGTTGCGCTCTCTCTATATTCTTAGCTTGTGTGTTTGCATGTGAAGATGAAATCAACTATATCTCCATATGGTATTTCTAGCAGAGCAGCATAAAACTCTCAGAATCAGGTAACATGAAGATTCTGAACTCTAGAAAATGGGACCCCATAAGTCAAGCCCAGGTCCAGTTAGTGACGGCTGATGATCTGCTTCCTTCTCATTTAGTTGTAGAGGAGGTGCATTTATGTGAGCTAGCATCTGTCTAGTTCTCTTTTGTTATCTCTGGCTTCTGGCAGCCACATAGTAGGGAATCAACAAGTATTTGTTGAATGAATAAATCCACTCAAATGCATTTAGGAACTAACCCAAACAATCCCAATTAAAAAGAGTTATTCCGGCCCACAGCTGAAATACACAGAAGTCGCTAACAGGTACTCAATGATGAGTAATTGAACTGCCAGCCTGCCTTCCTTATCACTGAATCTCAGGGTTGAAAGAAGTTTTTATCCCCATCAGTTCTAAAATTCTCTCCATAAGGCCCCTCCTAATTACCTGGCATTTATTTATTAAATATGCGCTTGTAATTAAACTCTACACATCTCTTTCTCCCATGCCATTAAATGAAAAAATTTTGCCTTCGTGTTATAATCTCTATGGTTAGGTTTTTAAAGAGTGTAACTACTTCATTTCTTTCATAGATGCCATTAGTGACTCAGTTGGGGTCTGGGCACAATGGAAACTCTTCTACTACTCTTTTTACTGACTGACATCAAGAGTAGGTTGTGAGCCATGGGAATGATGAGCATATTATTAGGGTAAATATTTGTTTACAACCGACATACCTCTTTTTACATATATTTTTTGACACAACAAAATCTAGTGAACAAAATGGTTGCTTTTTTAGTTTCTGTACATTTGGAGAAATTGGATCTGTGGTGGGTTTCCCCCCACCAGCTGTCAGTCCTTTCTGTTCTCTACCTTTTCCTTTATTTATTTGTGTTAAGCATTTACAAACCTGCCACTTTGTCTGGCTATTCCATAATCAATTATATTGCCATTCTGCTTTTATTTCCTTTTCTTTCTGAACACAGAAGGAAATTGTCTCTTGACTAGAGAGATTTATAAATCTAGCAGGTAGGAAAATCAGATAAGAATCAGGAAGTCAGAGCAGAACATGAGCTTCCCGCATGGGTTCCTATACTGTTATCCAGTAGCTTCTCATACAGCTAGCTACTGATACTGTTTTCCTGCCTTATCTTGGGTGAAGTCATTCATTTTTTTAGACTTCGTTTACTCATTTTAGAAGCTGCAAGAATGAGGGGGATTTTTGTTTTCCTCCAAAGAGGGTGTTTTGCAGTAAAACACCATTTTTCACCAGTAGGTGTTGGGATTTCAGTCAGTGACAGGAGGTGGGAGGACACCAGAGAGCATTTGATGCAGGAAGAACTGTCTTTTGGTGAAAGTAATTGGGGCAGGGGAAAGACAGTGAAACGAGAAGGGTTTTAGTATTATATATAATATACGGTATTTCCTTTTATCTGTAGAATCCTAAAGAGTTCTTTAACAGTTCAACACAGCTTAAAATCTATTATCTAATTTTTTGTCTTTCTTACAACAATCCTGTGGTATATGGTGATTCTGGGCTATTGAGTTCTGAGAGTCTTGGGTGTACAAATACGGAGATTGAATAGTCAATGCTATCGATTAGTGCTTTAATGCGACACGCTGTCATAGAAAGACGGGGCTCGTTTCATACCCTGACTTTGTCAGTTGTGCTTGTTGGCTGGGTAACTGGGTTAGACCTCTAACTTCTCCAAAACTCCGTTTCCTCAAGTAAAGTGAAAATAATTCCTGTACCAGAGGATTATTGGTAAAGATCGAGTATCTGACCCAAAAGTGCTCAATGAATATCTGTGAAGCCTCTCTTCCTTTTCATTTAGGGCACAGGGGCGGTTTTCTTAGAATTAATGTACAGCTTATGATGGGGAAATGTTGTGAAGAGAAAAAGTCAGTTAAGTCAGGTTATCAATCAGAGAGGCTGTAAAACAAAAAATTTAAGTGCCACAGCCCAGTCGTTGTAAAAGAAAGGGTTTATTGAACCCTTGCTAGCAAGGACAAAAGACCTGGCGCATGAAGTTGAAACCACCAGCAGCATCGCCAGGGTGGGGGGTGAGGTGGAGAGGCAACTCTCTGTCCCCCGGACTGGCAAGTGTTCTCCTCCATTAACTATGGGGAGAAGGATGTATATTGTTTTGGAAGAACGTCGTACATCGGCTCTAGATGAAGGGGGCGGGGGAAGGTGAGGGAGCCTGTTCTGGGATAGGTGCAGGGTGCGTAGGAAGAAGTATTTGTTCCTTTGGATTAATGGTGGGGCCACAATCCAGAAAGTTCTTGTGAGGCTCCTGGGGTTCAACGGCCTCGGGTGTTCTCTCTTTTAGATAATTGCGGAATTAGCCACAGAGAAGTTAATTCGGTGTTCCAACACACACTCAGGAATGTGGGCGTTCTTGTTAGCTGACCCCCAACAGTTAGCCTAACTGCTCCATCTTTTTCTTCTTCTCTGGACTGCTGTAATTTAGAACATCTCAGATTTTTTTTTCTTGTCAAGATGTACTCAAACTAAATTGGTCTTCCTACCTTGACCTAGATTTAATTACCTGATAGTATGTTTGAAAGTGGCCTGCTTGCTCTGTATGTAGGTAGTCAGCTCTACAAGCCCGTGGTCTAAGAATGCTACCTGTACCAAATGCAGCAGTCAGGGACAGAGCGCTCGCCAGAGGCCCTATGTCTCAGAGCTCCATGGGCACTATGAAGTTAAATTTTACATGTGAATTTTTAACTCCACTTAGATTTGGTTTGGGAGGGGAAAAGAACAACCTGGACAGAGTCATTACTGGAAATCTGAAGTCGAAGACAGTAATGATTTTCTGGCATTTTGACAATGGAGCTTTGATTTTTATGCTTAACCATTATGATAATAGGTGGTAATAATAGTGGGAGGTAAATGTTTACTTTGCTTATAACCAGACTAAACCCATAGGAAAATAAGGAGGATAAGAGATCCCTTAATGTGGTGTGCAGAGTAATAATCAAAGTGATGATTACATCTGGAAACCCCAGGCAGTCGCTACCCCCTGCCTGCCCTCTCTCCACCTCCCCTCGACTGCCTGAGCGAGGACTGGTGAAGGAATGCTAAACCTCACGAGGAGATAAAGCCCATTGGAGCTGTCTGTGGGATTTATGGGGGCCTGGGGAAGCTTCTGGGCAGCGGGGGAGCCCTCCATTCATAGCAGGCTTCGTTCACAGAGAGTATTGGGGGTCACACAGAAGCTCACACACCCCCTGCTGACCTTTCCAGGCAGAGGGTGGCTAGGCTGTACAAAAACAGAGCCAGGCTCCAGAAAGCCAGGGCACCTGTTAAGCTGTGCCCTCACAATGTGAAGACCTTGGCCATTTGAGGCTTTGAATGAATAAATGAGAGAGAGAGAGAGAGAGAGAGAGAGAGAGAGAAAGAAACAAACTGAGAGATTGAGAATTTTGTCAGTTCACTCTGGATACCAAACTGTATGTGATGATTTGTGATGTTATTTGGCAAATGCAACAGGAACTATTTTAGTTCAAACCTTTCCTTTTATGTAACTCTGAATCCTTGAACTTCTCAGAAGAGCATGTGATTTCTTCATTTTATAAGACATTGAAACTTTAAGTTATTGCTATAGATCCCATAGTCAGTTGGCCTCAGAAGTGGAAATGAGAAGATCAAAAATAGGAACAGTAAAATGACAACAAGCTCACAACTATCAACTATCAACTTTGTTTTGTTTTTTGAACCTAAAAAAACAAAAACAAGAATGAACTAAGCAAACAACTGGAACAGGAACAGATTTACAGAAATGGAGATCACATGGAAGGTTATCAATGGAGAGGGGGTGGGGAGAGAGTGGGGAAAAAGGTACAGGGAATAAGAAGCATAAATGGTAGGTACAAAATAGACAGGAAGAGGTTAAGAATAGCGTGGGAAATGGAGAAGCTGAAGAGCTTATATGTATGACCCATGGACATGAACTCAAGGGAGAGAATGCTGGTGGGAAGGGAAGTGCTGGGCAGAGGGGAATTAAGGGGGGGGGGGATAAGACAATTGTAATAGCATAATCAATAAAATATATTTTTAAAAATTTAAAAAAGAAGTGGAATTGGAATCCCAGTTAATTTATAACATCTTCATCATTAGCATTCTTAGTTTCAAGCAGAAAAGTAGCATATAAAAGTGAAATTATTTTATTTTAATAATGTAGTCCACAAACTCCCTGGAATCCACTAATTTCTTGCAACTACCTCCTTAAAGACTGTGGAATCCCTAACGGAAGGGCAGAATGTCAGAAAGAGAGGGATTTGTGTCAGGAGACTGCGTCTGTTATGGGTTACATTGGCCCGAGCGGATTCACAGCCGGGGACTACTGTTCTTCAGGAGATGGAAAACATAACTTCCGGCTTCCCCGGGGGGGGGGGGGGGGGAGTTCTGGACTCTCCCGGAGTGATCTGGGAAACTCTGCTGAGACAGGATGGTGGAGAGCTGGGATTTTTGTGTGATAAGACACTGGCTATGGTTTATTATTGCAGCTCCTTTAGCATTTTCCTGAGGCTGAAGGCAACCCTCCATCGAAACCTGACCACATTCCAACGTGTGGCTTCAGGCAAAGTCAACTCTTTGGGATCTCACAGTGTTTTCAGAGGACATTCATTTGTTACCCACATGCTCCTGAACCTCCCCCTCCTTCACATATCTGTTTTCTTCTTAATTCAGAGGCATAATTTTCTGTCTTCTATGAGGACAGTATCATAGTGACAACACAAATCCCTTCACTGGAGTAGACACAGAATGAGAAAAGTGCTCAACCAGAAGGAAGATGTCACTTGAGTTTACCATTGACATAATCTGACAGGGACCCCTGGGCCGTGGTGTGCTGACAGATCAGCTCTCTAGAACAAAAGTCCTGGCTTACAGCCAGCTTGATGATTTCCATGGTGTAAATTTCCACCATGGCCAAATTCACGATACCAGCATGATGTCATTGACCGTGGAGGTGAGACGGAGTGTGCACAGTTGGCCCATGTGAGCAGTGTGAGCTGGCTCCTGCACACTGCTGGCGAGACCTGGATTTGTTTGCCTAACTAGTTGGAAGGTCCATATGTTGGCACATGTATGAATCTCGTAGTGAAGATTTCTTCAGGGTTCTCTGCCCAGAAAGGCCGCCCCAGATCAGGTGATGTGTGAGTTCACCGCATGCTCAGATGCTGCTTCTAGTGCTTGACAGCTTACTCTTGGACCCTTCTGGTTTCGGTGCTCTCTTCGGGGCTGCCCTCAGCCCACAGCTCTTCCTGACCTACACACGCTGCCCACCCCACCTTTTAGATTCTAACTGCCTGTTGGAACATCCCAGGGATATTTCAAGTTCTACATTTCTAAAGCAGAATTTACTGCCTCTGCCCTACAAAAATCTGGCCTCCCCTCCTGGGTGGCACCGTTATCTTTCCCGTCACCCACAGCTTGGGTCCCTCCTGGTTCTTCCATGGTATCTGCCTATTTCTCTGCCATTTTACTCACATGGCATTTTAATGGTTTCTTTGTCTCTTTCCTCCACCATACTGAGCAACGTGGGTGTCAGAACTACATTCTGTTTACCTTTGCATCTGTACTCCCTTGCACAGCGCCCAGCACAGAGTGCTGTTGAGTTGATATGTGGCTGACTAAGTAGATGGATGAATAAATGAATGGGAGATCCATTCTCTGTCCTTTGCATGCATTGCCAGCCTTACCAAATAAAAATACAGGATGCCAAGTTAAATTTGAAATTCAGATAAACAATAAAAAATTTTTCAGTAGGAGTAGGTCCTAAATACTGCGTGGGACATACTTATGCCCCCAAATTATTTGATTATTCATTATCTACCTGAAATTAAGATTTACCTGGGCCTCCTGTCAGGCCTAACCTAGCAAAAAAGTGAGTTCATACCCAAAGTAGAAGTTCACACAATGCAGAAGCTGGCATTGAGCTTGACATCCCATGCTATAAGGTTCTGTAGAGACTATGCCTTCCATCTCTGCTTGTTCCCTGGGTAAACATCTCACTGTATTCAGGTGTACTGACTTTGTGTGACGCTCTTCCGTGTGCCCTTGCGTACATGTATTGTTTCTTGGCATGGCCAGAATGTTTTTTCTCCATGTAAATGTGTGCTGTGGACAGGTGAGCAGGGCGTATTTGTGAGTCACCTCATGGTATTCCTACGGTATATGTGGTTCCTTGTTGTTCTTAGATGGTGGTGGTGGGGCATTTGAAAAGGGAATATAGAGTGTACCTTTGCGTTCTGAGATGAATGTAGAGATAGCAACAGGTACCTTCCTGAAGTCTATAAACCCTTGGGTATGGGTTTTAGGTTTTCTTAGCGAGTTATGACCGGAACAGTGAAGGTGGAGCCTGACTGGGAGAAGGGCTTCACACTGTCTCCAGGCTAACGAGATCACTTATTTAGCTCGTCCGCTGTTAAGGTATCAGATGACTGTGTATTCTTTTGATTGAAGGACCTTTCTCTTTTCGAAAGAGAAATACCCAGCTTGTTAACAGTTTATGTTTTAGATGACGAAAGAGTGTATTTCTCCATGACTGGAAGCAGAATTGAAATGGGGCACATTTCATCTCTCGAGTCCCCTTTCTCTTGTCCTTCTCATGCCAGAACTGATACTGACGAACGCTCCGTGGCTAGGGCAGTTGGGCAGAGTTTTAGATGTCTACCCCTCAGGAGCCGGACATAGTCTCTTAGGGAAAGCTGAACTATAATGGCCGAAAGATTGGCCAAAAACAGTCATGAAACATTTTTGCGGCCTCAGTATCATGATCTTGTCAGTAAAGCGATGGTCTCTGATTAGATCCAGATTGAGCTGTTTCCTGTTAGCGTGCTAACCCGGAGGGCGGGCTCAGCCTCCTTGTCTTGCCTCTAAGTCTGGGCTATTCAACACTTGTCTGCCAAGGCTCTCTGCCTGCCTCCCCGCGACTTTTCTTTTAAACTAGAACTCAAAGGTATTGAGATATTACAAACAAAAAGATCCTAAAGCCTCTTAAAGGGTTGTGTAGCTTTTGAATATTTTGCTGCAAAAATGAAACCAAAATTTTAGTTTCTCCAGCCTGACCATAAGGCAGAGTATATTTTTTGTGTTTCACTTTTGAATAATTTTATTTCACAATAATTCTAGTAATGGGCAGATCACTTTTATTTTTGTTTTTCATTATGAAAATGTACTTGAATGCTGGCAAAGTAGGACCCATCTTCAAAAACCCGTTCCTTCCCTTACTACAGAAAGTGAATATGAGGGTGCTTGGCAGATGTGCAGAAGATGGCACTGGGCAAGGCCCTGACACATCGTTAATTTTGGGGAGAGTGATTTTAGGCACCAGAGCAATTTCTGTGCTTCATTTCATGGTATTGCCATTGGTGCTCACTTGTTGCCCTTAGGAAAGGATTTTTTAAATTGAAATATTCAAAGTTTTTTGTTAGCCATTCTGTTAGCCCAAACCCAGTTCTTCCTGATTTACAGATACAAACACTGACGAACAAAAACCATGAAGGGACTTGGGATCAGGCACGCACACTGAGATTTCTTTCCAGAGGAAAAGGCCGACCGGAAGGAAGCGATGGGGTTAATGGGCAACGTGATTCCATTCCCAGGGGAGAAGGGGCTTCCTGCCAAATCTGCTTTCTGGCAGGAAAAGGGACCCTCTTCATGAGGTCTTTTGACAAGCATTTTCCTCCGCATTGGAATTTTTGGCCACATCAAGGCTCAGTGAAAAATTAGCTCTTTTAAATAGTTACAGCTTTCAATAAGAAAAGATTTAGTTTTAACTTGGAATTTGCATTGCGAGTAAAATAAGAACCATCAAATTACGAAACGGTTCGGTAAGGGAACCCTGACGTTGTCATAAGGTAAGGAAGCTTGACTTGGAAAACCGAAGCCAGAATATTCCTGCGTCCCGAGAGGCTGTTCCTTTTGTTGCTGTTGTTAACATTTGCCCTTGAAGTATATTCTTTGACTATCACTTTTTAACATTGTCAGGCTAATAAGTATTTTGACCAGGCCATTTGAAATGACAAAGTAAAACACACGAAACATCCCTAAATTTTGGTATTAAGGAAGAGATCAAAGAAATATAGATGTTAGAAGATAAAAAAATGAACATTTCCCAAACTTTGTTCGTTCTAATGGTCTGCACGACGCCATGAGAGTAAAGGGAAGTTCATTTGCAAATGTTATACCAAATCCTTCTCCTGGGGCTTTGTCACGTGTTAGCGTATTAAAGACTTGAAGAAGCTCAAAAATAAAGTAGTGTGTTTGACTTGAACTCTGCAGTTCCCCCACTGGACCGCGGCACCTTTTGATTTGGAACTGGTGTTTTATAGCACGCGTAGGGCAGCACTGGACTGAGTAGTTAACAATGTAATTAGGCTGTAAAACAATATATCTTTTTTGTTTATTGTTTCTGGTTAAGTTAACTGTGGGGAGACAGATTAGGCCTGCTCTGAAGCTACATTTAGAGTGATAAAGAGCAGTCACTAGCCCGTGGCCTGAGTCAGCAGGCCTCAGGGAACATATGGTATTTGCCTAGTCAGGTCCCTCTTTTCAGTCAACTAAAAATATCTTTCAAAATTAAATAAAGACATAAAGTCATCCGACACATAAGCTGGCGTGTTCGTGTGGATTCCCGGGAGCAGGTAGGCCTGGTGACATCAAGCTCTTCTCTCGCCCTTCTGAAAGCAGATGCCACGACTTGGCAGTCCCGCCTGCTGACTGCCTCCCAGGGCTTGAACTTCTGACAGGCCAGGGGCAGAAAAGGCAGGCATGCCACTCAGTAAGCACATATTGCCATTTAGAGATTCAGTTCTCTCTTCTCTACCCCTCTCCGGGAATTTTCACACGTCTGACTATGTCAATTCAGAAGAATTTGATACAAGACAATTCAAACGTACGACTCAGAGAAATTGCCTGGTGATTCTTTGCATCACTCTGAATGATTCCTCGCTTTAGAAAAAGATTCTCTGGGGAGGCCATCTTCCCTAGTGCTGGTGGAGGACAAGTTAAACTTCGGTGCGTCTCTGTATAATTTGATTAGCACAGATTTGTTGCGGAATGTAAGGCCTGCCCATATTTTCCTTCCATCTACTTCTCTTCCTTCGTACTCAATTTTTAAGCTTTACAGACTTTATCACTAATCCCTCCTTAAGTATTATGGTATGCCTCCAAGGTGCAGTTATGCCTACCCGTATTATTCACAGTTTCATTTTCACGTGATGGCTGTTGCTGCTTCTCTTGAACAAATGTGTTCTCTTGTACATTGCAAGTTTCCAGAAGGAAGAAGTCATGCACTCACCTACCTGCCCTTTCCATGACTCCCCAGAAATCAGCCCAGGGCTGCTTGGTACGGCCACTCCTCCGTCAACAGTGTTGATTGCTGATGATACTAAATAAGACAGCAAGCATACTGCCTTCCATAGACTCAAGAACACCAGAGCATGGTCAGACCTCCTTAGATTTCCATGGCGAACATATGCCTACCGTGACTGATTTCTCACAAGACCAACATAACGTCAGCTGGCTCAGACAAATCCTAGAAATTTAGCGATCAGCTGTCCAGATCCAGTGTGAGTCAGCTCCGGCACACCACTCTGGGAGCTGTCTTTAAGAATGAGTTTGAACAGACTTACAGATACAGAGAAGGAACTGACAGAGGCCAGAGGGGAGGCATGTTTGAGGCTGGGTGAGATAAGGTGATGGCCTTCAGAAGCACCAATTGGTAGTCACAAAACGGGGGTGGGGTTTAAGGTGAAGCATACAGAATATAGTTAACAATATTGTAATAACTGTGTATAGTGCCAGATGGGCACTTGGATTATCTGAGGGAACAGTTTGCACACCTCACACTAATACAAAATAGTATTGAATGCAAACAGTAATAATAATAATTTAAAAAAGGATGAGTTTGAAATCTTTCCATGGAACAATACAAAGGAAATGATGGATAACATTTGCTGAACTCCGTCCTGGGGTCATAGAAAACACCCTTGAAATGTGCCGGCAACCTAGTTCTTGATAGGATAGTGAATAGAAGAAGCAAATGTAACCCCAGGAAGTAAAACCTCTACCTCTAGACAAGAAAGGAACACTCCCCCCCCCCAACCTCCAACCACTCCACTCTGCTACACTCACAGGTGAGGGGTGGCCTTCTGTGACTTGTAAGGAAATTACCCAAGAGCCAGGGAGAATGTGGCAGACCCTGATTCAGCAGTTTCAGTGCTTTCAGTTGCATTTTAACGAGTCCTTTCTCCTGGTCATAATCACGCATTTATTGTGCAGGTTGAAGGGGACCAGCTTCCTCCAGGACACACAGTCAGTCAGTACGAGACCTGCAAGATCAGGACAATAAAAGCGGGCACGTTGCAGAAGCTTGTGGAGAACCTGCTGACAGCTTTCGGGGACAATGACTTCACCTACATCAGCATCTTCCTGTCGACGTACAGAGGCTTTGCCTCCACTAAAGAAGTATTGGGACTACTGCTGGACAGGTAAGGACCTACAGGTGGGTGAGAGGTGACAGAAATGTAGGGCTGTTTGCAGACTGAGGGGTGAAGTCCTGAATTACCTGCACCAGGTGTGCTGAGAGACCTGTGTGAGGAAGGGTTGAGGGGAAGGCATAGATCAAAGGGCATGGAGACCACCCAGGAGCCACCGTATGGTCTATCCTGATAAATTTAGCTCATCAAAGGTCTATAAAAGAGCTGGGAGTACTTGTACACACCATAAACTGAGTACTCAATTGTTTTTAGATTTCAGTTACTATTTGCCAGCCTAAAATTTTATCCATGTCTTTATAATTTTGTGTAATTCTAGGAAATAATTAACCAAAAATCTTACTGGGTTGCTGGGAGAATTAAATATGCTAATATGTGTTAAGTGTGGAGCTCAGTGTTAAATCCATAGGAAGCAGCTAGCGAATGGGGGCTGTAAAAATGATGATAACAACCACCAATGAGCACCAGGTGTCGGCTGCTTTGTTGGGTGTGCCAGGGCCCCGGTCCTTGGTCTGGGTCACTAGGTTGCGCGTTATGTGCCGCAGCGAGGTGAGCATTGTACTTCACGTGCCGGCAGTTCTGTCTCCCTCTGTACTTCTGTCTTACTTATAATTAAACTTCGTCTTTCAAAAAATAAGCCAGACAATTGTTTTAGAATCATGAGAGTTCTCATCCAGATCCTTGTATTCTGGGGTTTCCCGTATAAGAAAGGAAATGAGATAGGATGTTTTTCTTAGAGTTGTGGAATACTGATTTTTAACTAGATTTTTAAAAAAGAATCCACAGCAATATGTCGTCATGTTAAAGATTGTTATACTATAGGAGCGTATAAAAAGAAACGGGAATGTTTTCTCAGATGGACCTTTTCCCAAGTAACTTTCCCTAGATTTAAAAAAATATACAGAAGTAGAAAGAAAAAAATTAAACAGACCATAATCTAATTAGGCAGATAACACATATTGGGGAAAATTTCCTTTTCCACAAGTCCCATTTCCTGCTCTTGTTGCTCCTAGGTGATCGCTGCTCACTGGGCCTTTTGGATTCTTCCCCAGTTTTTCTGGCCATATGCACGCATACATATATGCACCTTTGTACATCATATGTGGGCCATCTATTACATATAGATTATGCACTTAAATATGATCTAAGTAGAATCATAGTACACAGTCTGTTCTGTCATTTTTTTACTTATCTGTGTTGGAGATTTTTTTATTCATCAAGGGAATTAACATATGTAAAGGGCCTTTTAGAACAGCAGCTGGCATTTTGAAAGCTCAAGAAACACGAGCTATTGTTATTTCAAAGTCAGCACATGTAGGTAGATTTACCGTATTCCTTCCAGTGGCTTTCGAATAATTACTGAATTGGTTATTCAATGGATAGATAGTTAAATCTCTCCAATTTTTTTAATTTATTTTTTTAATTTTTAAATAATGCTGCAAAGTGTATCTTTGAATATATATCTTCCAAGTACCTGAGAATTCTATAGGATAATTTCATAGAAGAGAGATGAACAGGCCAAAATATATAAGCATTTTAAAACGTGAAGGTCATCGTGGCATTGCCCCCAGGAAGCCGTGCCAGCCACACTCTCTCGTGTACAGAGGGGAGCGCCTCTTCCTTTATTCTCTGCACCCTGGCCTGCTGCACCCCCGAAACCATCTCCTACACGACCTGTCCTCCGAAAAACAGCTCATTTGTTTTAAACGGATGCTTTTTACATTTACGAGTGAGTTTTAGCATTCTTTAAAATTCTCACAGGGCATTTGTGTTTTCTGTGAACTGCCTTTTTGCATCCTTATTTTTATGTTGGATTTTTGTCATCTAATTATTGATCCTTTAATCATAACTCTTGGTATGTTAACAAAATTGTTTTTTTTGCTTATCATATGTTGGAAATATTTTTCCTAATCTGTCCCTTTGGTTTGAAAGTTTTTTATTAATATTCTTCTTTTGAAGACATTTAAATATTTTTTATGCGGTTATATCTATCAGTCTTAGGAAAGGTCTTTTAATAATCAAATTCTATTCCAATGTGAATAAGATGATTAAGAACAGTGGGTTTTTCTCAAGGTATTTTTCTCATGGATTCATACAGAGTGAAATCATTTGGATCATATGTTCTGTGTATTTGGAGGCAGGAAAATGTCTCTCCTTCATCATACATTGGTCTGTCTGTGATAACTCTGGACTTAGGAAGTTCTGTAGATTTTTGCCTAGCAGTACTTAAAATATTAAGCCTGGAGTATAAACCTGTGGGATTAGTGAGTCATTTCTTTCATAGTTTGTTTGCTTGTATAATGCCTCTCACCTATAAATAGATCCTGAAGAATTTTGTGAATTTTCTCTCTGCCCTTTCATATTTGTAAAAAGGCTGCAGTATGCTAACTGTTGGCAGGCAGCATGAGGAAATAGGCCAACACATCAGAAACTCCTGCGAGCTTTTTTTGGGGATGGTTGACCTCTCCTACACCTGGGGTCACCCCATTGGTCACAGGCCACAGATGGCCCCAGTCACTGATGGAGCCCGCATTGAGTTCCAGCTGTTCATCACAGATAGTGGCCACACACACAGGAACTCAAGTGTTTAGTCTGTGACTCGAGCACATCCACCTCCCATGTGATGACTTTGAAAAGGCTTCTCTTTGTCTCCCCATCATAGACATTTTTAGGTTTTTAAAATATTAACTGGATGACAATTATTAAATAACAACATCAGTATGAATTCCAATTACATTTAATTCAAGCTGTCATTTCAGGAATAATTGAATGAAGGGTTAAGGTTTATCTTGAACCACTTGGATGGCCTTGCATTTAATTTCTTAGTATATTTCCTTTTGCTTCCGAGGTGAGTGGAATCAACAAGCACTGAAGGCCTGCAAACTACCCAGTGCTGCAGGACAGCATGTGGATGAAGCAGAAATATAAGGCTTGGTTGGTTCTCACCCTTGGGGTGAACTTACTGTGAAGCTCCTGGTAGTTCACCTCCAGGGACCCTCACTTGCACTGCCCTCTACATAATTTATAGTCGTAATTTTGTATTCTCTTTCTGAGAGAGGATCCTTCAGATTATATATGCTGACCCCGCAAAACCTGGATCCACCCTGAGAACCTAATATTTTACTGAAAAAGATAAGGTTTCCATTTATGAAACTAGACAGTCACTTAAGATGGTATAAAAATGAAACTCTAACATGTCCTGCAGAAGTTCAGAGATGCAAATCCTGTTTATTTTGCTCCCTCCGCAGAAACGTGGAGTTGTCCAGACATGTACAAGCTTAACGTGACTATTTTATCCTCGCTCCATTTCCTACTCACGCTGAGATCTTGTGACCAGATGTTAGTCTTTGTTTCATTTTAACCAAAATACAGATTCTGTGCAGCACTAGATTCTTACATTGATTTCATGGGGTTTTAACGTCCATAATTGGGAGGTAAGCAATTAAGTTGTATGAACTTACCTTTTCTGAAGATAAGCTTCATGTACTAGTTTATTGTTAGGAAATTGTGGTAGACTTGTTTGTGAGTCCCCGGTGTAATTTTTAAAATAATGTCTCTTGGTTTCATAATAGTAGATTGCTTATCTTCTGTGAAATTGACATTGAGAAGTTGTTGTAGGATGTGCTAATCCTAACCAGTCAAGAATGGATTGGAGGCAGATGCTGTAGTATTTATTTCCCTCTGGAGAAAAGCCTATTTGAAGTCAAGCTTTGATTTTCCTTAAGACTTCCAATCATGTGGCTTCTCTTCTGTGACACTGTTTGCTTTCTGTGATTTAAAAAAAAAAAATCTTTTTATTGGTTTTTTTTTTCATCCTGCCAGTAGGCGCCTTTGTGTTTGACCAGTAGACGTGGTTTAAAGTCCCACGTGGCTAATTCCATGTGTTTGCTTTCTTCTGTGCTTGGGGTGATCAGCAATTCACAAGGAAGCCTGCTTTCTGTCTTCTTACGAGGGCTCAGAGTTAATCCAGAGCTCGCCAGCTTTCTTTCAGCCTCTGTGAAAGTTTTGAATTGTGGTTTAGCTGTTTGTGTTGGCGCTTTGAGATTTTTATCCTCTCTAACTTTAAACATATATTCCACTTAAAAAATATATTCTTCCCACCATACCATTAAAAAGGGCAAGGGAATAAGTTTCCTCTGAAAATATCCAATGCCAAATGTAAGGAGAAACCTAACTCAACTAGTCAGCCTCACTGAGAACTAAGAAATGTTTGTCCAAATATTTATGTTTTTCTGCAGACAGCTGTCACATTAGCTGCTTTGGGGATATTTCTCGATCATTCTCTCTCTCTCTGATCTGCATCTCTGATAGCAGATGTAAGCAAAATGCCCAGAACAAGCAGAACAGTGGTGAACGAGGTCTCTAGAAACTTTTGCTAAGTCACCAAGGGCGCTCAGGCCACAGCCGGGAAAGGACTGAGCAATAATTGAAAGAGCCCTTCATTCCAAGCGAGGTCTCCTGGTGGAGGACTTCTGCAGGGGATCAAGGCTGCAGCCATCCATAAACATTGTGCTTTAAACCAGTCTGGCTTGAATTTGTTTTCTGAGGTCACAGAGAGCAGACTCAGTCAGTGGGTCTTTGAACCTATTTCTTCTTCCCAGGTTTGCTTGCCAAGCATTTTCATAGACACTGTCTCATTCTGTTTATTTATCGTGATGTTACTGGCGTGTTTACAGATGCAATGATTGAGACACAGAAACTTTCCATCAGTAAGGGGCAGAGCTGGAGTTCAGATGTACAGTTTGCTGACTTGGAAGCGCTTCTCCAGCAAGCCGTATCACCACCTCCCATGATTTGTCACTGTTGGGTCTGCGCATCTGGAGTGTTTCTGTTTATTTGCTGTGCTCAGGCCACATCCCCGGACCTCAATTTGCTCCCTCGGAAAGAGGAGTCTTCTTGGGGGACAGGACATGAGAAAGCTTGGGAGGATTTTTGCAAATATGGTACTGCTGCGGGGTTGCTGATCTTAAATCCATGCTCGATGGCACCCAGCGTGGCAACACCTGGCTACAGAAAACGCACCAGTGGTCCACGAGGACCGGAGCTGCCCTTGCTGGTGAAGACACCCCCATAGAGAAGAGTTGGTCGAAAATAAAATGGAAAAACAAAAACAATGATTTATTTCCATGGATTCTGTCATAGGGCCAAATAGGCTTCCTTTTTCTTTCAGAGTTTATTTAGGATACTTTATGGGGAAAGCAGTTTTCCCGTCTTTCTTCGAGTCACACGTGGCACAGAGTGTCATGGTTAACAGCGTGGGCTTGGGAGTCAGAAAGCGAATAGGATTCCAGCGCTGCGCCCCTTACACACTCTGCGTCACTGGGCAAGTTACTGTAGTTAGTTACCAGCTTCAGTCTCCCCATCTATAAAGTGAGAATGAAACATAACCCCTATCTATATATAGGGTTATTAAGCTTGATATTATAAAGTTCTCAGTATAGTGGCTGGCAAGTATTAAATGCTTAAGAGATTACCATTGGCTTTTCTTTCTTCAGGACACTTACTGCTCTTTGAAGGGATCTTTCTTGTTTATCTTACTCTTTCCTGACCGTCTCCGCTGCTCAGAACTGTGTCTGTCTGGTTCATTGCCGTAGCCTTAGAGAGGAATGTTAGCTGGCAGTGGGTGCTTCTGAATGATTTGTCTAACAAATAAATAATGGTTATTATTCATGCCTGTTACAAGCACTTGCTTCGGGAGATACAGCTGTGAACATAACCCAGCATCTGCCTACTTTTAGTGGGAGAGACAAATCTGTAGATTTGTATCATTATTGTCGAAGCAGTGAGGGCTCAGTGTATACTTTCATAAAAAATTAAACTTTATTTTTTAGAGAATTTTTAGGCTCACAGCAAAATTGAGTGGAAAGTATAGAGTTCTCACACACCTCCTGCCCCCACACATCCCTCCCCCTCATGAGCATCCCCCACCAGAGGGGGACATTTGTTATAATCATGGACCCATCATTATCACCAAAAACGTGTAGTTTATCACTCTTAGGGCTGTACGTTCTGTGGGTTTGGGCAAATCTACAGTGATAGTATCCACCATTATAGTGTCATACAGGGTATCTCCATGGCTCTAAAAATCTGTGCTCTGCCTGTCATCTGCCTCTTCCCCCACCCCAGTCGCTGCCAATCACTGATCTTTTTATGGTCTCCATAGTTTTGCCTTTTCCACAATGTCGCATAGTTGGAATCATACAGTGTGCAGCCTTTTATGATTGGCTTCATTCACCTAGTAACATGCAGTTAAGGTTTCTCCAGGCCTTTTTATGGCTTGATAGCTCATTTCTTTTTACTGCTAAGATCCCATTGTCTGAATGTGCCACAGTTTGTTTATTCATTCACCGACTGAAGGACACCTTGGTTGCTTTTAGGTTTTGGCAGTTATGAATAAGGGTGCTATGCAGGTTTTTGTGTGGACATAAGCTTTCAGTTCCTTTGGGTGAGCACCAGGGGCAAGATTGCGGGATCGAATGAGAAGAGGATGTTTAGTTTTGTGAGAAACTGCTAAACTGTCACAGAAGGGCCGTATCATTTGGCATTCCCACTAGCCATGAACAAGACAGATCTTTGCCAGCATTTGATACTGTCTTTTTTCTTTTTTGGTCATTCTCATAGGTATATAGTAGTATCTCACTGTACTTTTAATTTGCGGTTTCCTAATGGCATATGATATTGTACATCTTTTCATGTGCTTCCTTGTCAACCTGTGTATCTTCTTTGGTGAGGGGTCTGTTGGCATCTTTTGCGAATTTTTAAATTGGGTTGTTTGTATCCTTATCGTTGAGTTTTAAGAGTTTTTGTACATTTGGATGAACAGTTCTTTACCAGATGTCTTTTACAAATATTTTCTCCCTGTCTGTGGCTGATCTTCTCATTTTCTTGATTGAACGTGCACTTTTAGGAAAAACCTTTACTCTCCTGGGAGCCGTGAGGACTGGTCATAGTAAACCTCCTGTCAAAAGCTCGTAACACAAATCCATTCAGCTCTCAGATGCTTTCTTAGCATGAGAAGCTGGGTAAGCACTTTTGAAATGCATATAATATGTTCCAAATTACTTTTTGCAAAACCTCATTTAAAAATAATTAATTTTGTTTTAATTAATTCTAGCATTAGACTGGGCACTTGTCAAACAGTCCTGGATCCGTGCTGGCATGCAGTGCTCATGAGGTTCCTGCACTTCTTTCCCTTTTAGCAGGAGACAGGGCTTTTCACATCTTCCCTCTGCTCTTCCGAGACCAAGGAGAGGGCTTATGAGAAGAGGGCTCCAGGCAGCAGACCCTGGAATTAAGTCACCTTTGAGGGCCTCACGGCAGCTCACTCTGGTGACAGCATTCCCCTCCCGGTGCTGGTCCTTTACAGCCCTAACACATGTCAAACGTTACAATTAAACTCATAATATGATTTTTCTTACACTTTTGTTTCTTCTAAGAGTTGCTATGTCTCATTTCAATCACTTATAAGGGAAAATTTTTCCAAATAATGCCATATCGTTTTCTTAATTTATTTTAGTAACTCCACCCACCGCCCCCCAAAGAGGTGGAAATAAGGACACTTTTTCATGCCCTACCATGCATGAAGAAGTGAGGCTGATTGGTCAGTTGGCTCCAGGATGCTCATCCTACTCACACAGTGGGAAAGCTTCCAGAAAATCCTAACCTGTGTCGTTTCCTTTTCTGGCTCCAAATACAGACATACTGTATATCCTAATGAGGGCAAGAATTCCTTTACACAGGAAGGCCATTTCTTAAGATTTTGTGTTAGAGCAGATGGGTTTCAGTTGATTTTCTCCAGGTTTGGGTGTTTATATGACTCCATAGTCAAGAAACCCTCTGACGGTGTATGTGTTGTGGGTTGAAAAAAAAAGGGCAGATCACTGAAAGGTAAACTGGACTCAGACCATATTTCCCGTGACTGTTAGAAAGAGGGAAATTATTTGCTGATAGAAAAGAAAAGAGAATTATAACAAGGGCTATGAGAATTTGGGGGCATCGAAACGCTTGTAACATCAAAAGAACATCGAGAACTTTCACAGGGAACACACTTCGTGAAAGGCCCTGTGCTCCTGCTGGTTCATGCTTTATCAGGTGGGAAGAAACAGTTTAGATAGTAAGACTGTAGGAAATGTAACATTTCTAATAATTTATATGCCCATCTGTGGCAGGCAGAGTAATGGCCCCTCAAACACGTCTAGTCTTAGTCCCCAGAACCTACAATGTGTTGGGTTACACGGCAAAACAGAATGAAGGTCGCAGATGGAATTAAGGTTGCTAATCGCTGACTGTACAATAAGCACATTGTTTTAGATTGTCCGCACGGGCCCAAAGAGAGTCAGAGGAAAAGACGTGAGGATGGAGACAGGTTCAGGGAGTGCTTGCTGCCTTGCTGGCTTTGAGGTCGGAGGAAGGGGTGTGTGAGCCAAGGAAGGCAGCGCCCGGGAGCTGGAAAGGCAATCCGGTGGATTATCTGGTCGAGGAAGGAGCACCTGCTGGCACCGAGATTTTTTATCCCGGTGCGACTCCTGTTGTACTCTGACTTACACAACTATAAAGTAATAAATTTGTGTTGTTGAAGGTACTAAATTTGTGGTGATTCTTTGTGGCAGCAATAGAAAACATACAACATCGATAAAATGTTTGGCCTATTAGAAGAGTTGTTCACAATCTGTTGAGAAACAAGAGCTCTTGTCAGGGAGATTGACTCTGGAAGTCTAGTGCACATGGGCTCACGGCAGCTGAAGGTCAGCTGTTGGTTGCCCTTCACCTTTGTTCTGCTCAGAACACCACGCCCTGCTCAGCCGTGGTCCACGCTCGTGGCAGCAGCAGCGTGGCTGGGAATCGCACAGGGGGCTTGGCCTCCAAGTGGTGGGTGCTGTGTCTCGTTGCTCCCTGTATGGATACCCTTGCTTTGGGTTAACCAGAGAACTTACTTTGGTACTGTTTTAGAATTACATTGAACCATAATCACACGAGGGAAAAGGGAAATGAGTTGTCTTCCCTGCTGGGTTGGTTGTCTTTGGTACATCTGTCTTTATTTTTGCCGGGTGCACCCGACTGTTACCTGGTGGCACTGTGGGAACCCTCCGTGGGAGCCTGCGGTGACTGCGGAGCCCTAGCTTCATGGATGGTGGGGGGCAGGGATGGTTCTGTTCCCCCCAGACCAGAGCCAGGCTGCTGGCTTTCGCTGCTTGAAATGAGATAAACAACATGTTTCTACAAAGTAGCTTTTTTTGGTCTTCTTTCACTTAGCAAAGGGAGGCAGGGCATACAGCTATCCTTCTTTTTTTAGAAAAGAATACCAGCTTTCTCAGCAGGCTTAAAAAAATGTGCTTCTGTTTGGAAACTAAAAAACAAAACTGACAGGAAACTCAAAGGCAAGGTGTATATTCCCAGCTGCAGCCGGAAACTTAAATTCGTCTTTGATAATCTAAAGCAGTGTTTTTCCACCTCTTTCTAGCAGCTGGTGGGAGGGGCTGATCACCAATCCCTCTGCGAATTTGCTAACTCTGCAGACCCTGTCCATGGAAAGAAAGCTCACTGTCAAATGTTGCGTGCCGTTTAGGGACCCCCAGACTTTCCTAAGTCCATCCACAAGGGCCTGTGTGTTTTGATCCCACTCGTCCCCCAGGCAAAGCCTTCTCACCGTGGGTGACAAGAGACGCGTAGATGGCTCTTAGGCCATTACGAGGCGGAGGAGGGCGCTGTTTGAGCGTATATTGTGATGGGCAAATGTCCCAAGTATGGTTGTGAAAAATAAATTCATTCCTTCCATTAAAGTAAATTTAATAGTTTAAAAAATGTATCTCTGAATCTTTAAAAAGAGAGAGAGCTGGCTGTTTTTGAGTTACGTTTTTCTTTTAAATCACTTTTCTCTCATTTGACATTTCTTTTTTCTTTTCTTTCCTTTTTTTATAACCTCTGTGTGTGTGCACACTTAACTGTTGAAAGTAACATCGGACCCCGTGTCCTGGGAAACAATTCGTTTGCCTTTGGTCCTTATTGAAGTTGTCAGTAAGTACCAGTTGAGGTAAAGGGATGCTCTAGAGAGTTTTTGTAAGCGGAGAAGAGATAAGCAGCCCTCACAACGAGGGGATTCCATGATCCTAACCTCATATGTGCCACATGTGGTTCTACGCGATGTATGTCACAGGGTTCTTGAAGAAGCTGTTCAATAGTAGCTTTTTGTGGTTGGGGGGAAACCGAGCCCCAGGCTTGACTGATTTGTTAATAATGCATTAATTCACCTTAAACCTGAGAAAAATTCTGACTCGTTAACAGATTCTGTGATGGTCGGCATGCTGCCTGCGCCCTGGCCGCCTGTCCTAACCCCACATCCTCTGTTGTCCTTCATTCTAACCGCGCGAAGTGTCGGGGCACGCTGGCAAGCTGAATTTGCAGCTGACTGTGTAGAATCAACATGCACTGAAGTGCAAGGAGGTGGTATTGATGACCACCCAATTGGGGTCAGAAAACGGGCCAGAGAAGAGACATGGATGATAAGGGACACCTTTTTGTTTTCTTTCTCTCGATAAATAGTAATTATAAAATCTTTATCTTATTTCTGGTCTCCACTCTAGGCAGTTGTGGGCTGTGGCTGGGTGAAGGTTGTATTCTCAAGGAAAATTTTGTAGCAGTTTTGTAACCATCAGGTGAAACAAGGTACTTTTTTTGCTGCTGATGTTGCCTGAACTTTGAGGGACTACTCTGGAGGTAACCTGTAGAATGAAGGGCAAGGAAGGTGCAGGGCCGTTCACAGCCACGCCCTGGGTGGGAGGAGGGCAGCTCTTTTGGGGCCTTCTAACTCTTCCTAATCGTGGGAAGTCTTCGCCTGCAGAACCTCCTGAGCAGAAAGCACGCTGCTGCTTCTCTACAACAGAACAAGGAGTGTTTTCTTATTTTCCAAGAGAACAAGGCATTTTTGCCTTGTTGCCTTTGACCTTTGTCTTCTCCTTGAACAGCCAGCTCCGCGGTGGTAACAAGATGTTTCTGAGGTAGGTTTGGTGGCCAACACCCAGTTCTCAGGTCAGACTTGGGCGGAGAGGTGCCCGCCACAGAGGACGTTACTTATTCAGAGCGATTAAAAACAACCCCCTTGCTCATCTGTGGGATGCAGTCCACAGTCTGCATCGAGGCTTCGCTTGGCGCTCCAGACATCTGCAGGCTCTTTCACCCGTGTCGCTCTCCTGAGTCAAGGTCAGCTTCTGAACATTTTTCTCGTGTCTGACCTGTGTTCTTGCAGGTCAGTTAAAGAAAAATGTCTCAGATGTTCGTAGGCTGGGGCTCATCAGGAGAGCCAGGGCTCCCAGAGGTCCTTGAGTCAGCAGCTTCCTGTGAGGTCTCTTTCCTTGACTTCCCCCTCTCTGTTCTTTGATCATCCCCAGCGAGGAGCTTCTTCCCTTCTCTTCCCTCCCAGCCTTTCTTACATTCAGGGTAATAGAGGGTAGCCATTATTTCATTTAGCAAATGTTTATGGCGTGTCTGCTGAGAGCAGGCTGTATTCACGGCTCGGGAGACATAGCAGTAAGCAAGATAAAAGAGTAAAACCGAAGTCCTTGCTGTGACCTACCAGGCTCTCATGATCTGTCCCTGTCCCCTCCCTGCCTCCTCTTCTCTCCCTGTACTCGCTCTGTCTCTCCTTCCCCCACTGGCCTTCTTGGTGTTTCACAAGCGTGCTGCCAGACACTGCCCCAGGCCCTGGCCCTGGTGCTCCTGGTTCTGCTTGGCAGACTCTTCCTGGAGAGAGCTCTACCACCCGCCCCGGAGCATTTCGCTTCATTATCTCCTCCGCATCGGACCTGCCCCGAGTACGTGTGGAGTAACCTCTCTGAGCCTCCAAGCACATCCGTCATCCTGACCAGCTTTCTTTTCCTCCTTTGCACTGTTTACTCTCTGACTTAGTATTCATCAGCTAATTTTGAGTTTATTGTCTGTCTCCCTCCCCTACAGGATACACTCTGTGAACACAGGGGCTTTCGTTTGCTCACTGCTGCATCCCAGGGCCCAGACACTAGTACCTGGACCCAGGTCTTAAGAACTATTCATTGAATGAGGACGAAATGAGTGAAAGAATAAACAACTGAGTGAATGGAGAAAAAGCTCAATGTTTCTAACCTCAAAGAATTTGGAAGCTGGTGGGGGAGACATAGAATAAATAAACAAAATAACTACAGCTTGTGTGGTAGGGCAGTGGCTCAGAGGCTGGTAAGTCTATGAGGGTTCAAATTCCTGCTCCACTGATTAGCTGTGTTTTCAAGGGCAAATCTCCGGGCCTCCTTTTCTCGTCTGTGAAATTGGAGTAATAGTTGTCACCCTATAGGGTTACTCTGAAAACTAAACAAATAAAATCATATGAAGTGCTTACTTAGCACAGTGTCTGGCATATAATAAGCTCTTGATCGGTTTTAACCGCTGTTCCTATTGGGTGACTTGCAGAGGCAAGTGGAGCCTGGAAAGTTCTTCAGGACTTCCCCCATCCTGGTCTGGTGTCACTGAGCCGGTCTGTCTGGGAGCAAAGGCTGGAAAGGCCCAGGAAGACCATCCCCAGCCACAGCTGTGTCTTAGGGTTTCTTTGAACTGCCAGTATCCCTGCCCTCCCTTCAAACACGTATTAAACAATTCATCTGCCCAGACGGGCCCTAAACAACACACCCATCCCCCCTGGAAAACCTGTTTCCTGTTTAAATATTAGCAAACAGTGCAACACTATGTTGTTTTTTTTCTTTTCCTGGTAATTTTTAGGCTGCAGTAAATCATTGCTTAAAGCTTGAGAAGGTATTTGTAAGTCCGTCTTGTGCCTTGTGATGCAGAGACAACCACGCCGAAAGCCATTCCGACAGCTTGTGCTCTTGTGTGTTTTCTGAGTTACCGTTTAAAGAAGGGCGGTTTCTCATCGGTCAGCCTTCTTAAGAGGTTGGAGCTTTGATCTCAAATCCTAGGGAGGCTTTGCAGAAATTGGAGGTGACATTGTTGACAGGTTCATCTGTAGCTATTCTACTGCCATTAATTACACACATGTACGCACCCTTTATTTACACCCACGGAGTAAATGAATTGAACTTGACTTTGGTTTTTGATGGGAAGCTATGAGAGGGTCCAGGAAACATCAAAGGAATACTCTTAATCTAGTAAAACTGACTCTCAGATACCCTAGTTTGAACATTAAAGCATTCTTGATTCCAAAGCTAGTCTAGCTTCTTCACTGTAAAGCGTTAATTCTCCTTAATTATAAAAGTTCAGGGGCAAGTAATCCCCAGTCCATTAAACTCCCGAGGGATACAGGCACTTTAATTTTATCTCACTTCTCAAAGTCTCTTTTGTTATGTACATTTGTTTTTGTTTTTTTTTTTCTTTTTTCTTTTGCATTTTCATACTGCTTGCACTTTCAAGATCTTAGCTTAAATAAGAACCTTAAAATTTATTTATTTTGCATTTTAATTATAGATTTTTGGAAGGGCTGCAGCTATCCTAAAGCATTATTATGCTCCCAAACCTTTAGAAATGAAGGCACAGTCGGGTTACGACAGTTGTGTGTGCAGATGGTGCCTCGCAGAACCTGGTGGTCGGGAGGTCCACTTTCATGTCTGCTTAGGGAACCCCACTGAACCAGTCACTGACCCCAACAAACAGCCATCTACATGCCTGTTGGGGGCCTGTTCTAAGTTCTAAAGAGTAGTGAGCAGAAGAGACAAAATCCTCCTCTCACGGAGTTTATGTTTGAATGGACCATCACCACAGTCAGTAAATGAATCACACAGTGTACGAGAAGGGGTTAAAGGCAGTGGTGTTAGGGTTGGTTCGTGTTTTCAGTCGGGTGCTCTGAGAAGGCCTCATTGACGAAGTGACCCTTGAGCAAAGACTGATGGAGCCGACGAGTGTGCCATTGGCCCAGGTGTAGGAAGAGGCAGCTGGGGGGCAGGATTCTGACACTGAGGGTGCCTAGGGTGTGGGCAGAGCAGCAAGGAGGCAGGGAAGCTGAGGGAGGGAGTGCAGGAGACAGGGTCAGAGGTGTCAGGAGCAGGCTGCTAAGGGCCTTGTGAGACAGGGAAGATGTTGACCTTTTCTCAAGTGAGGTGGGGACCCTGGGAGGTTTTGAAGCAAGCAGTGACGTGAGCTGATTGACATTGAGTAGCATCCTGTGGCCGCTGCACAGAGGCCAGAGGACTAGTTAGATGGCCATTGCATTGCTATAGGGGAAAGATGCAGTAGGTTGAGCCAGGGTGGAAGTGGTGAGAGGTGATTAGATCCAGGACATGCTATAAAGACACCGTCAAAGGATTTCCTGTCAGACTGGGTGAAGAGCTAGGAACATCTGCAAACTCCAAGCCCGGGCACCTGGACTGTGTGGACCTCTGCCACGCATGCGTTATTGTCAGTGGTTCTTACTGGTCTCCAGATTATTATCAATCAGTGTGGTCCTGGTTATGAACCTGGGACATGCTGATGGCTGGGAGAGACAACTGTGTGATTTCGTCAGCTCATTTTCTGAGAAAATGGTACTAGCTTCGTCCATGAGAGAGAACTTTGCCCACCAGGGTAGGTTGCTCAGTCCTTCCGGGCACAGCTGGCTGCTCCTGTGGCATGTCACCGTGGGAGAGGACGGGATAGGGATTGGTGCCATCCAGCCAACGTCTCAGCTCCGAGTCTGGAAAACACAGAGAAAGGGCCACGGAGTTTGAGAAGCTAAGGCAATGATAAGGAGCAGGAAGATCAGGAAACTTTTAGTCCAACACCTCTGAAGAGAAAAGTCACAGGAACAGTAAAATGTGTCTTTTCCTTGTAGGGTTTCCCTTTCTGTTGCTGTCTCTCGTGGCTCCCAGTTGGAAGAGAAAAGAAGCAATATTTCCAGAATCAGCATAGAGAGGATTAATGGACTAACCTGGCAGGTGACCAAAGCAAAGGTTCAGTCCCACGTTTAGCTGTGGCGGACAGGCAGGAAGAGTGTGCGGACCACTCCGGTCACACAGGTCGGGGATACAGTAGCCCTCGGAGAGCCCACTCTTCACAGCACCCACTCTGGCCTTTCCAACTTACACCAACCACCAAGCCGACTGTGAGAGAACAGGAGGACCTGTTCACTACGAGGGTGGCCAAGGGGAGAGCCAGAAATTCTACGCTGTTTATTTACAAGGAGTCTCATTTCCCATCCCTGCCTTGCTCACATGGGCTTGAGTAAATTGTCATCTGATGGAGTTCTTATCTCAGGAAAAGCAAAGGGCAGCCCTGGAAGCCCTCTAAATAGCAGGTGCAGGGCAGAATGAAGAGGACCAGAGAGGGCGGAGGCCGGTGGAAAATATTTTCAGGAGGCCAAGAAGTCCATAAGGCTGATGAGCTTGAAAAGAGAGCATGTGGATTGTGTGTGTGTGGCGGGGGGGTGGGGGGGTGGGGGGGCGCGGGTAATGCCTGAGGGCATACACTGAGCCTACCAGGATAGCGTGATAGAGGGACCAGAAGGGCTGGCATTTGGTCAAACCAGGTGGTGGACTTTTATTTTTAAAAGCATTTTAAACCCTAGGAACCAGGAACCATAAGAGTTGTGAGGCCTTTAATCCCACTAGTAGAAGATAAAAGTCTGCTCTTTAAAATGGTAAATGTACCAATTATAGAATTTCTATTATCAAAACTTTGGCATAGACTACCAGCTTGGGGAACTCCAAGGAGTCTCTGAGTTCTTCATTGATGGGAAGATAAACTATAGAAATAGCCTAAGCATTGTAAGTTAATGTAAAGATTCCCGAAGAATTCAAAGTAAATTAACTAAATGTGCATTCTGAACCAAATAAAATATGATACAGTTGTATGAAACAGGCTGGCTTACATAGAGAGTTGGAAGAACAGCTAACAGTGTCATCAGGGACAGATCGATTATTTAGTAAATTTTGAGTATGTTGTGATCCAGATGTAGAAACTTAAGCACCTGTTGCTTTCTGGCCCCGGTGCTGGGGCTGCTAGTTGTGGTGTCTCATGAGCCCAGCCTCTGTGTGCCCACAGCGGTTCCCCGGGCTCTGAGACATGACAGCTCTGTTCTTTAGTCCTTGTCTCTATCTCAGCCGTGACCAGGTTGATCTCCGTAACCCTCTTCCAGCCCGACTCACTCTCGGAGAGACCCAGTCGAGGCACGGTGCGGAGTTGTTGTTTTGTGCGCATGCGTGACACGGTGTGAAAGCCGTTCTGATAGACACAGCAGGGGCGTGGGGAAGTTGCGTTGCGTGCTCAAGAGTTCATCAAGTGTCATGGAATAGCCGATTCTTCTGCTAAGAGGAAAAGTCTAATTTTATTTGTTAAAAATTCAAAGAAATGTTAAATATTAAGAGAAAGTTGTAAGTAGGGCAATTTATTGTCATTTTTCTGTCTAGAATACACCAATGTACCCATTTAGTAAATCTCAATGATGCAGTATCATTTTGGATGCAATTTCGTAAACATTTCTTTCCTGACTTTCCTGCAAAGAGTAACTGCTATTTTGAGGCAGAGCTTGAATGGAGTTGCTTTGCAGCACCATTGACTGGGTTTCGCTGGTTTTGTCTGTGAAGGTACGGGAACCTGACGAGCCCCAGCTGGGAAGAAGATGGGAGCCAGAGCTCATCTGAGTCCAAGACGGTGATCAGGAAGTGAGTATGTCTCCTCTCTGCATCACAAGCTCTGAGGCAGGACTTTTTATCTTGGAGGAATATAGTTTAGTGGAGTTTTATTCCTTTGGAATTTTGTCATGTTTTCCCATAATGTATAAGCACATGGGATTATTTTTTGATTATCTAATGATACTCATTTGTTCATCCAATAAAAATGTATTGAGCACCTGCTGTTTGCCAGGTCCTATGTTAAGGGATACAGCCATGGACAAAATAAACAAGTCCCAGCATTTATGAAGCCAGTATTTTAGCAGAGAGAGACAAAGAACCTACACAAAAAAGGATGAGGTGGGTTGAGGGGGCTGGATCCTGAGGGAGAGTTGGATTCACATTGGGTACCAGGACTGCCCTTTCTGATCTGGTGACATCGGTTCAGACACCTGGCTAGGCTTAATGCATACCCAGGGCAAACAGAGTGTGGGAAAGGCTGTGAGGCAGGAGCAGTTGGGAGGGGTTGAGGGGTGAGCAGGGTGACTGAAGTAGCAGTTGCTAGGGAATATGATTTGTAAGGTGGTGGGGGCCCCAGCCCATGTGCGGACTCAAAGGCCTTGGGAAGCACTTTGAATTTTCTTCTGAGGAAGGTGAGCATTTAGAAGGTTTTGTGAAGACTAGTGCTAGACCTGACTGATATTTTTGAAGGCTTACTCTGGCTCTGGCCATGGCAGTGGGGGCAAGGGTGCCAGCAAGCAGCCTGGTTAGGACCCTTAAGGGGATCCAGGCAAAGGATGACCGTAGGTGGACTCGAGGTTTCCACAGAGGAACTCGGCTTCTGCAGAATGTTGCAGGTGTTGCCGACAGACTGTGCTGGTGGAGCGCATGGGCATAGGAACAGCTATAGGACGGAACGGCAGCTCTACGAGACGGGACGGACTGGTGGGCAGGAACAGGTTGGTGGGGAGTGCGTGTCAGTAACTTAGTCTGAGACGTGTTAATTTTGAGTCATCGGATGATCCTAGATTTCAGGGAGAAGTCGGGACTGGAGGTCCACACTTGAGCATCTTTAGTTTATCCGTGGTATTTGGAGCTGTGGGACTGGATATGACCTCCTGGGGACGACAGGTAGATAGAGAGGAGAGAGGTGTCAAGAAGTAGATGGGGGGCAGTCAGGCTGGGCCGCAGGATGGGGCTTTCTGACCTGGCAAAGCTGAATCAGAGCTTCGCTTCTCTCCAGTGTTTGGAGATAGGAAAGGAGAGGGTCCAGCAGAGGATGCTGGAACAGAGCCGCAGCTAGGAAGGAGAAAAAAGGAGTCATGTTCCAGAAGACAAGCAAAGAGGGGGTTTCAGGGGTGAGGAGTGGCCAGCTAGGGCTGCCCAGAGATCAAGTGGGAGGAGTTTGGGAAGTTCCCCACTGGGTTTGCAGCTCTTTGACCTTTGCAGATGTGGGTTAAGAGGGGATGGAAGGGGAGGAAGTAGGGACGGCAACTTTGACAACTTTGGGGAGTAGTTTTGCTATAAAGGGGAACAGAGAAATGGGATGGAGAATGGTCTGGGTGCAGGGGGCATTTATTGTGTGTTTGGTTTTTACAATGAAAGATAGTTTATGCTGATGAGAACGAAAAATCCGTGGAGACACTCAGGAAAAATCCGTGATGCAGGGGTGGGGCCACCTCTGTAGCAGTGGTGTTCCTGCGTAGATGGGACATATGTCAGAGTGCCTGAGACACTGGTGGCAAATGCTGACTTGGGGGCCAAAGTGCAGGAAGGAATCCTACGGAATTTTTAACTCAGAGGATTGACCAATGGACTCTTTTCTCCTGAACCCAGGTATGTGAAGGTTAGAAATTGTCTTTTTAATGCCCAAAATAGGCTCCAGGTAGTTTTATCTTTTCTTGGACGGGTTGTAACTTTCCAGAAAACCAGACACACCAGTGTAGACGTTTGAACGCCAAGTGCAAGGTGTGGCAAGTAGAACCGATGCTTTTTTCCTGGAGGGCTTGAGGGAGAGTCCTTGGAGGTGACGTTTGAGGTAGGCCCCAAAGGGGGTGTGTAGAGCCATCCAGGCAGAGGGAACAGTGGGACCAAACCAGGGACATGCAGTGTCCATGACCTTTTTAGGGGACAACACAGAATTGGTGTGGCCACTTCACACTACATAGGGCTGGGTGGGTGAAGGGAGTTGGTGGAGCTGAAGCCAGACTGGGGCTATGGTGTGAAGGGCTCTACTTTCTCCCGAGAGATTTTGGACTTTCTCTGGTAGGCAGGCAGTGGACAGTCAGCTCCAGAACGCTTGGCCAGGAGTTCGGTAACATGAGATAAATGATTCCGGAGAATGGATTAGACTAAGTGCCTTCTTATTCAAAGTGCGGTCCGCATATACCAGCAGTGTGAGCCCTGCTCGGGAGCTTGTTAGAAATGCAGAATCTCAGGCTCCACCCCAGACCTGGAATAGAATCTGCATTTTCACAGTGTCCTCAAGTGACTCCTATGAACTTTAAAGTTCCCAATCATAGGGTTAGAGGGGTTTTGTAGCTGTTGTTGTTAATTTGGTTTGTCCGTGAAAACTAACTACAGTAATACATTTTTAAAAAGAACCTTGTTCTAATGCATCTTTTTAAGCATATGTGGGAGAGGAGGTACTGTAAGAGTGGAGAGGTCAACTTGTTAAATGTTACCTTGACCCGATTCAGAAATACTCGTGTTATTATCCACAAGTTTGGAATCAGGTCAAATCTACAGCTTCCATTCAACTAGCCCCCTGCACACTCCAAGGAGAGTATCAGTGAAAAATATCCAGAGCTTTTCTGTTCCCTGGGGGGTGTTTGAGATTAACTAGGTTTCTGGGAAGTAGTAGTTAAGGAAAATTGATTTGTACCCTGGATGGGAAGAGTCGTGTTATTTCAAAGGCCCGTTATTATGGAACTTCATTCAGAGTCATTGTACCCCAGGAGCAGTAACGTGGGTGGAACTCCAGGATAAGCTGTTTTAAAGGGCTCTACGGTCTTAAGCACACAAGGCCTTAACAAAGAGTTTCACATAGAACTCCCCCAGGAGTCCATCATCTGGGGACAATGGTCCTTTCCCGAGGCGTCACAGTGAATTGGTAGAAAGTTCTTGACCCTTTTTCTCAGACTGAGTTGCCTTTTAAAAAAATTATGCCTCATGAAAATATGCCACTTTATCTCATAATGGGCTGCTGTGTCCTACAAATACCGGAATGCTGACCCCCTCTGTCTGCTGACCTCTTTCTTCCTTCCATTCCCCTTTCTGCTGTGTCCCCTACTGTCCCCACTCCTTTTGTTACGTTTCATCTCATTTCACCATTAGCTTTTTGCTCTTTCTCTAAACGCGCCCTTGTCTTGATCCTTTCTGTGACTGCATGGGGTCCCTGCTTTGTCCTCCCGAGGGGAAGTCGGGGAGTACCATCTCTGTTCCGTAGGTGACAGAGTGGAAGCCCAGGAGTTCTAGCGTCTAACGATGGAAGGCTTCCTGAGGGCTGATAAATGTGGAGCAGGTGTGGTGGCAGGGTAGTTCTCAATGGGGCGTTTCGCCCTCCGAGGACATTTGGCAACATCTGGAGAAATTTTGATTTCAGCTCGGTGTGGGAATGTTTTTGGCATCTAGCAGGCAGAGGCCAGGATCGCTGCGAGTCATCCTACAAGGCACAAGATGGCAGAGAATTACCTGATCCAAAATGTCCCCAGCGCCCAGGGAAGAAACCCTGCTGTGTGGAGATAAGGCTGCATCCTCAAGTCTTTGTGACTCTCTAACTACGTGTAAGAACAGGACCCTGTGTGTTTAGAAATGCATTTGTTCATGTCCCTTCTTGAAATTAGGAGAATCAAGTGCTGAGGTGGCCCAGGAGCCCACCTTAGGGAGGTGGAAGGTGACTGGTCCTGGGGGAGGGGCCTGGAGAGCTTGGGATTCAAGGTCTCCCTCAATCACTGTCACTAGCCCTGTGACTGAGTCACTTCACCTCTCCATTTCAGTTTTTTACCTGAAAAATGAGTGCTTGGAATATGTGGGTTCTGAGGCCCTTTCAAGTTTAATGATGTCTATATAGGATAAAATTTATTTAGCTTTCTCTTTATCTTTTTAAAAATGAAAATGAATATCAGAAACAGAGATGTAGTCCAAATATTATATTGACTTTTTGAGAAGCACCCTTAACTGCTTTTCTTTGGTGGAAAGGCTATGTAACCAGCTTTGATAAGATAGGAGGGCAAATAGACAGTGTCTTTGGTTTGCTTGTTATTATTGATCGTGACCTCACAACTGCGCACTATGGTCCTTAGCAAAGAGCTGAGCTAAAGCGTTGCATTATGGGTAAGACAAGGAGTGGCAAAATGCCCATTGTTTTCCTTTGCTATGAATCTGTCTTCTTGTGATTTCAGGTGGGAAACAGACGGCAGGAAGAAGTAAACATCCTGTTTTAGGGCAGTTGCCTTTGGTTTTGGCGAGTTTTAGGGATGGGGAATCACGGAGGGGTTTAACCATGAACAGAAAATGCTCAGGGATTGTGTGGTTTTCGGTTTTTGCTGTAAAGCGTAGAGCAAGGCTTACATCTTACACAGGCTCCTAAGTCCCAAGATGCCAGTCTTTCCTGTATTTCTAAATATGGATCTAATCAACCTCTCAGAGGATAAGAGAACTTGAAAGAAGGAAACAGAGGAAATACAGATGAAACAAGTCAGGATGCAAGATGGGTTTCTGGTGTCTTGGACCACAAGTGACTAGTGTTCTTCATGCACTTCAGAAAGAATCAGATTGTGCCCCGCCCTCCAGATGTAGCTCCAGCCCTGAGCATGCCCAGTTCTGGCTTTATGCAATCTTGGGAGCCTTTAAAGTTATCCGGCTGAAACAACAATTCCTTCTATTGCAAGGAATCCAACTTCCAAGGCTTCTAGACCTTGGAATCTTTGCCACCCAGTAATTTCTGATGCTAGTGCTTTAGACTGGCCTATGGTGTTTATTTCTATAATCCCAAAAGTTGCCACTATTGGAAAATCAGGAAACTCACTTCCCGTAACAGAAGAAAATATCTCTGCCCACTCTCATTCTGCCTGTACCCTTTTCCTCCTTCCTGCTGACGTTTCCACATGATAAAATGCTGTCTATTTAGGATAATAAACCGATTCCAGGTCAGGGCGCGTACTTAGGTTGTGGGTTCGATCTCCAGTCAGCGTGCATATGGAGGCAATCAGTCCATGTTTCTCTCTCACATTGATGTCTCTCCCTCTCTCTCTTCCTTCCTCTCTAAAATCAATAAACATATTTAAAAATATAAAAAAAGCATAATAAAATCAACCAGCTGGGAAAAAGAAGCTTTCCCTAGTGCAGACTTGTCACCATCATTGAATTCAGAAGCAAAGAGCATGTGAAGAAGGGACGCTCTCCACGTGGAGCCTGGACACCACCAATCTGCACGCTCCGCAACGGAGCCGAGATCAGAATATCTACACGTGACTTTATTTAAAGAGGTTTGAAACTCCTCAGGAAGTGACACTTTTTTCTTTATTTTCTTTAACGACCACTGTAATGTTGAAATCGCTTTTGTTTTGTTTTCTTCAACGTTCCTCACTTGCCTCTAGACAGCCGTGTCTTTTTTCTCAGAGTCTTTCACCACCGCAGTGCCTGGGACTGTGGGAGTCGTTGTCTCCACTCGCCCAGGTTCTGTGATGTCAGTGTCATTCCTGTAATCTTTCCCCACCAGCGGTAAACAGGGACACCAGGTTTCAGTCACTGGTAGAGAATCATATACATGGTAGTTATCCAAGACAGTGGAAACACTTTAAAGAAAAGGGAGATGAGTTCAAGAAACTTGGCTGTGATTCTTTAATGCCTGAGAAACTTTATAGTGGAAAGTATTTTAAAATCTTCCCAGAGAGTTTGCAGCCAATATTCATTCACTCCAGCAAATTCAAATACTCTAAGAAAGCAATTGAGATTAATCTGAGTATTTGTAACAAAAATGAGGGGGAAAAAAGAGGGTTGAAGAACAGCAAAAATGAGATGTGAAACTCCATATTTAGGGAATTAAAGGCTATATTGTGAAAAGAATATTCTTAAGAAGTCTAAGTTTACAAAAACAAAAGAAGCAATGGAGAAATAACATGCTACATAAAAGAACTTGATATTATCTTTAAACTATCCATACTGGAAAAAGAAAAATAGAAATGATAGTTTTAAAAGTCATTGAAATCTTTCATCAACATTGTGCGTTTAAGGGAAGAGAGTAGGCTTCCAAGCAGAAATTGCTTTTCTAACAATTAAGGAGGAGTCTAACAACATCGATGCAAAAAGAAGAAACACCAGTCACCTGAGAATCTCCTAGTTTTCTACGTGGTAGACAAAGGCAAACAGACCTCCCAGTCAGACTCTGTCACTTGCTCCACCGTGCGGCCTCCTAGATGACGAGGAGGATGCTAACCATCACCACCCCACTGGCCGCCACCACGGGCTAACAGTCTGTGCTGCACTTGCTGTCCTAGGCATCCTGCCAGGCCCTTATTCCTCCTTTTACTGTTAGAGGTGGGCTGTGCAATACTGTCCTCAGTCTACCGGTATGTAAACCGAGGCTTCAGCAAAGGTATGTACTTGGACATCAAGCAGCTGGTTAAGAGAGAGGTCTGGTATTTAAATTCAGGTCCAGCTGACTCCAAGACCTGGGCTTCTCACCATTTTGCTCTCATGCCTGTATTTAAAGATTTTATTTACTTTTAGAGAGAGGAGAAGGGAGAGAAAAAGAGGGGGAGAGATGCATCAATGCGCCAATGTGTGAGATTGGTTGTCTCTCTCACGCCCCCAACTGGGGACCTGGCCTGCAACCCAGGAATGTGCCCAGACTGGGAATCGAAGTGGTGACTTTTGGGATCTCAGGCCTGTGCTCAGTCCACTGAGCCGCACCAGCCAGGGTTCAGGCCTAAACATTCTAAAAAGAACATTGGGATCTCAGATGCTCAAGGTTTTCCCCATTTGTCTATGTCACAGTAATAGGTCTGGAGACAGAAGTACATGAACTAGGCTGTAGTATCACTATTATGACTAATATTTTAGCTTGTTAGCACTCAGAGGTCTTTTATTTTGGGATTATTTCCTTCTAAGTTATTTTCCTGGGCTTTATTATTGAATGAACACCCTGAGCAAGGCCTCCAAACAGCTGTTAGGAAAGTGGAAGTTGGGCTTGTTTCCTGGGGAAGGAGATGGTGGCAGGATGTGAGGAAAGAAGAAGGAAGCCCAGATTGGTCAGGCCGTCAACCCATGCGCCTGCTTCCTGTTCTCGGTGCCTGTAGCCTCTGTCATTACCGATGGACATCCCATCCTAATGGTGACAACTAGAGAAAGCCTTGGCAAGTTTTTCAGAAGAACCCTATACGCACCATAAAAACTCCCTCCTCAGACTGTGCGGAATTGGAGAATAAAGAGGCCCCTGAAAAACAGTTTTGGTGAGTGAGTACATTAGTTCCTTTAATAGTCTCATATTACGTCTATGGCTGATAGTCCCGCGTTACAGGTGAGGAGTCTGAGACGTGGAGAGGTTAAGGAGCACTCCTGTCCACGGCCATCCCGTGAACAAGTGAGGGATCTGGGGTTTCACCCAGGCCTTGACCTCTGCACTCTGGCCTCCACTGCTTCCCTTGTGGTAAAAATGAGACTGTTTCTCTTCAGAACTTAGGCTGGATCCTCTCGTTCATCCATTTTTTTAAAATTAAGAGTTTTTTTTAACAACGGTTTTATATTTATATAAAAAAATTGAGCAGCTAGTACAGAGTTCCCGTGTATCTCCCTTCCAGTTTCCCCTGTTATTCTAATGTTAGTGTAGTTCGTTTATTTTGATAAATGAACCGATGCTGATACATTATTAACTACAGTCCACACTTGGTTCAGCTTTCCTCACCTTTTACCTAATTGCTTTTTTCTGCCCCAGGATCCCACCCAGGACACCACATGACATTTAGTTGTCATGTCTCCCTAGACTTCCCTTGGTTGTGACAGTTTTTCAGACTTTTTCGTTTTTTTTTTAAATTTTTTTTAAATTTTAATTGTTATTCAAGTACAGTTTTCTGCCTTTTACCGCTATCCCAACCCACCCCAGGAGCCTCCCCACCTCCCTCCCGTGTCTACCCCTCCCCCCCTTATTGTCCATGTGTCCTTCATACTTGTTCCTGCAAACCCTTCCCCCCTTCCCCTGAAATTCCCTCCCCTCTCCCCTCTGGTCACTGTGAGCTTATTCTCAATTTCAATGTCTTTAGTTATATTTTGCTTGATTGTTTGTTTTGTTGATTAGATTCCTCTTAAAGGTGGAAAACAGTATGGAATTTTCTCAGAAAACTAAAAATGGATCTGCCTTTTGACCCAGCAATTCCTCTGCTAGGATGATATCCTAAGAACCCTGAAACACCAGTCCAAAAGAACCTATGCACCCCTATGTTCATAGCAGCACAATTTACAATAGCCAAGTGCTGGACTTTTTCAGTTTTGATGACCTTAATGGTTCTGATAAGTACTGGTCAGGCACGTTATAGGATGCCTCTTTATTAGAATTTTTCTCATAATCGGACTGATACTTTTCTCATAACTAGACTGAGTTTATGAGGCTTTGAGAGGAATATCAGATAAAATGCCATTCTAATCACATGATATCAAGCATACATGCTGTCGGTATGATTTTTTTTAGTGTTTCAAAGACAGGTTCTACTTTGACGTAACACTTAAATAAAGCCTGGTTGAGTATCACATGGTTTTTTACAAGTATTGCAGCTCCCCTGTTCTCCAGGCATATGTTAAATTATCCCCGATGCCCCTGAAGACAGGAATGGTCATGGGACTCTCCGCGTGGTTTACAGATGCTGATGTTGGCCTTGATCACCTGGCTGAAGTGGTATTTTTCAGATTTCTTCACGGAAAACATCTTTTTTCTTCCCTTTTCACACTATGTTGTTTGGAAGGAAGCCACTGTGCACGACCCACATTTGAAGAGTGGGAAGTTGTGTTCCCCCTCTTTTAGGGTGAAGGGTCTAATTTATTTGGAAAACTTCTGCATGGGAGATTTGTCTTCCCCATTTATTAACTTATTTAGTCATTTATTTAAGTCAGTGTGGACTCATGGATATTTAATTTACATTTGGGTTCTAATACATTGCTACTTTATTTATTCTGTGGCTCAGATTGCTCCAGCTTTGGCCATTAGGAGCCTTTTTGGTTGACTCCTGTGTCACTTTGACATACTCTTGTCCTCGTAGGTTTCTTTCTCTTTCTTTTCTTTCTTTTCTTTTTGAGTCCCCCCTTACTTTATGGCACTACAATATACTCTAGTCTCATCTTGTGTATTTTTTACCCCATGCCTAAAATCCGCCATTTCTTCAAGGAGACCTGGTTCTTTTTATTAGGTCTTCTTAGAAACCATGATCTGGGTACTAGGTGTGCTCATGGCTAATGAGTGCCACTTTCTTTAGGCCCTCTCAGCTGACACGGCTCGGAAATATATGTGTTTATGACTTATGTAAATACATATATTATAAATATCCCTGTGTATAATCAACAGGATCTATATTATGTTAACCATGAGTTCTTAGTGATGTCTCCAACTCTAATCCATTACCACGTAGATCATTCTAGCCTCCTCCCCTTGCTTATGTGTAAATTCTCTTTCCAATAGCGAGAAAACTGGCTTCTCCCACCTGCCATTCATTCGTTGAGCTGTTCAGGTCCAGGGCACATGCATAGCAGCTTCAGAATTGTTAACTACGCAGTAGGACACAGCTTTTATCAACTACATTGTGGAGCTTGTGTGTGCTTCCCTTTGACTTCAGTCCTAGTCTCACCGACGGCAGTTAAAAAAGCAATGCATACGGCTGATGTTTTTTGAGCACTCACTATTGTCCTAGGGACTAGTCTGAATACTTCACGTGTATTGTCTTTTTTAGGCTTCACAACACCCCTCTAAGGAGGGCTGTGTTATTATCCCATTGTATGGATTAGGAAGCTGAGGCATGGAGAGCTCAGGTCGCAGCTAGTAAGCCATCGAACCAGGATTCCAGCTAGTCTGACTCCGGAGACAGTGTAGCGGCAGGGGCGGTACTTCTCACGAAAGCGAGCCCCTAGGAGCCCTGTTAGTTTTTCCCTTTTCTAATGGAATGCAGTCACTGATACAGCGAGTACTGTGGTTTGGTGGTATGGGGTTAAGTCTCTGCACAGTAATTTTCTTCAATTACTGTAAATTTGCGTTCAGATGCCAGACCTGCCCATGTAGTTTGGGAATGAACGACAGGTGTGTAAACACCCTTGACTTTGGGTAACTGGTTTTGGGCTCATCTCCTCCTACTCTTGGTGCTTCCACCCTATTTACTGGTATTTCTGCATGTCCTTCCTGTCACAATCCTCTCCTTCCCTGTCCTGGCCCGGGAGCTGTGTTTCTTCTTTAACTGCCCCACAATCCCTCACTGGTTCTGTGCCCTGTACTTGCCTTCTGGTGCTTAGCTCTCACTCTGGCTTTGCTGGCATTTATCTCCCTGGGCTTCTCTTAATGGCTCTTCCACTTTCCCTCCCGGTCTTCTTATCCCCACTCACTGCTCAGACCAAAACGTACAATGGAAAAATACAAGAAAGCATTGCAAGATGACCTGACACGTTCAGATGATAATGTTTCCATCCATTCTAGGCTTCTTCAGAAAAAAACATTCTCTGTACCTTCCTTTGTCCTTTCGCCTCGGGAGACCTATCTAACCAGGGGTCTCAGAGGCAGCCTCTGTCTGGCAGTCTGCCCTGAAACTGGAAAACTGTGAGTAGGAAAACAAGGTGCAAGGTCCAGCTCAGAGTCACTGTCAAGGTTTACGTTGTTGTTGTTTTTCCCCTGAAGGACAAAGCGCATTGGCTCCCACCCTCAGGGTGTGGCAGTGTCACCTGCCACGTTGCTTCCAAGGTTCCCTCCCCGCCCCATCGTGTAGATCTTCAATATTAGGAAAAGATTTTTGGAGAGTACCCTAAAATAGAAAAAAATTTTACTGCCTTTGAAAAATAGTTTCATGCCTTTTCTTCTCCTGATGATTGAGTAACAACAAATTATTATCTTAAATAGATCTCAGGGGAGGGAAAAGAGCTCTGAATGGACAGAGCAGTTCCTTTTGTAATCCCACTTCTTGCCTTGGAGGTTACATACAAATTACAGGAGAGACGACTTCGCACCTAAATTTTTTTTTATTAAACATTTTATCAATTCTAGAGTACTTTACTATTCATGAGATTTGTAATGATTTAATTCATTTACCTAAAAAATCTGTCTAAAAAATCCATTTACCACGCATTAAAAATGTGTGGTTTGAGCATAATAGCAGCCTCAACACGCGCCTCAGCTCTCCTACTCCATGTTGAAGGTCCCGGGCAGGGCTAAAAGTTTTGTGCTGTTTTCTTCTACCTCTCAGCTAGGCCATCTATCTGTTATTTCCAACCAGGTATCACTAAGTATGATTTCTGCTTGGCTAAGAAGTCAAATATGTGTAGCAAATCTCATCGTGATTCATACTTCCCCTCTCTTTCTATTCTTTAAACAGGTCCTTATATCCCTTCAAAATGCTTTGCTCTCTCTCACCTCAGGACCTTTGCTTAGCCCCTGCCCCAGTCTTCACCCTGCTAACTCTTCCTTACCCTTAACATCTCAGCTTTGGCATTCTGTCCTCAGGGAAGTGCTCGCTGAAGCCCAGACTAGACTAGGTCTTTCCGAAGGTAAATCCTTCTATGGGACTCTAGACTCTCCTGTCATGACAGTCACCACGTAGATAGTTTTTGTGAACAGGGAAGATAAAGGGCACCCAGTGAGTACCAGTTTAATTAGTGAGTTAACCCCCCCTCCCCGGGGATCTGTTTTCTTAGAAGGAAGTATCTCAGCCAGTTCCACACATCGATGTCTGAGCACATCTTCCTTCCCCCACATAAACCTGCAGTAGGCTGGAAAAGGTTCACGTACTACAAAGCTTTGCATGTTGCCAAGAATGCTGGAGGTAGAAAAGGCAGCCCTGGTTGTCCCTTCTGCTCTGAAGATTGGCCCCCTGCCTGCGCCTGGCCACATACCCAACACGCTCGCTCAGGTGTCCACCTCCCCTGGGGAAGAGGCGTTTGCTCTGTAACCCACCAGCGTGCGCTTTGGAAAAGGAGGTCGTGCACTGGCTTTTCGCCTCTGAGCATAGGCTATGTCACAATCCTAATCTTCCCGTTTGGTTTCAGAAATTACTTCTTCAGTCTTCACAAGTCACTTAAGAATCATGTCCTGCAATTTGTATTGCAGTTTGATGTCTCTGAGTTGATTTGTCCTAAGCAGGATGCCTGGGGATGGGGTGTGGTGGGGACAGAGGGCTGCTGTTGGTCCTCGGTGACTGTTTGCCTCCAGCAGGCCCACAGCATTGCAAGTTGCAGCAGGGTAGGTGGTCTGCGTCATTCGTTCTAGGAGAGGTGGCAGATTCTTTGAGTTGATTTCCATGACTGCTGGTTGATGTTCACTAAGCCATTTTACCTTTTTCCAATACCTTCCTTTTGTGGTTTATGGCAAGTAGTTTGAAGACCGCTTTCTCTCCAGATACCCCAAAATGTCCTTATTAATAACTATGTAATTGGAAACCATACCGGGACAGCGCCAGGTGGATGGGGCAGGTGTTGTTATGTCTCTGCTCCGGATCATGCAGTTGAGGGACTTGTCCAATTCCCTCCGCTCACAGGGGCTCTGCTAGGGTGGGAGCCAGCCTTCCTTTTCCAGGCTCCATTCTCATCTTGTGCAGAGCTGGGTAGCCTCTGTGATTTAACAGTCACACCTTGCCTGTAGGTTTGTGACTCAAACCCAGGATTTCCCTTCTGTGTTAACATTCCTCATAGCCTCCTAACTAACCAGATCTGGTCCGTGTGTACATTGGATCTCAGAGCGGAACCGAGAGGGTGAGATGAAGAAGCCCTTGGCCAGTAGTAGCCCTGTGGTTTCTCTCACGACTGCGTGATGTTGCTGTCCTTTTTTGAAATCTCACAAGTTCACATTTCATCTGCTTCTTAGTCTATCAAGAATGGGAAGTTTCTTCTCAGGACTGGCAGACATGAAGCTACAGTGAGCTTTGGGCACTTGTCTGGGACTTTCCAGAAAGCCTCCTCCCCGCCGCGCCGGGCATCCTGAAAAACAGCCTGCCAACAGCAGGGCAGGGGTCTGCTCTGCGCTGTGTTGTGCTGACCGTGCATGTTATTTCCCTTCTCTTCTTCCTCCTTCCCCTTCGTTTTTCTCCTGTGCGAACATGCTTTTCCTAGCTCATTCGGTGTCTGGGTTTGCAGTGAACTCCCAGAGCCCTCCCAGGCTCAGCTGGGGGAATGGCGTTGTCACGAAGGGTAAAATGAGTCGATTCCCAGAGCTGGTTTCAAACAGGAGATGAGGGGGACACATTTTGCTCTTCCGTCTAATCGGAACTAAGTACGTTCCTCTACAAAGCAGACCTCTGAGGCTGCAGCTTTCCAGGAGTTAAGTTCTTTGTAATGCTCCCTGTAGAAACACACAAGTGCCCAGAGATGCAAATAGGGATACACATTTTGTAGTTGTTTGTAATAGTGAGGACTGAAAAGTAAATTACATACTTGCACACCAGTGGAAGAATACTTACATTAATGACGGTGCATCCATGTGGCGACACCGTCTGGCCCTGAGAAATGGAAAGGTCTAGAGGTAGAGAGTAGAGAGGTGACTATACATGCTATTCGGTTGGTTGGTTTGTATATACATATTCAATTTAAATAGATCTCCATAGAAAAGTCTGAAAGAGTATACTCCAGACTGTTAACCGAAGTTCATGGGAATGGAGTTAGAAGAAGGGGGAGTAGATATTCCAGTTTCAGTTTACACGCATTTGTAATATCTACCTTTGTCGATAAATAATCAGTTTTATAATCTTAAAAATAACATAGGGGTAAAGGAGTATGAGATATATTAATTTAGTTTATACATCTGTTTATCTGAGATTTTGATTTCTGCCTGGGTTTTTTGATCATTTACGAAACTCTGAGGGGTCACTAGGGTCACTGGGCTGCTGAGCTCCTTCTTAGGAGGATGCTGTTGATTTTTATCGCGTGATGTTGATTATTACCCCCCCCCCACATCTGTATTTCCAACAGTGTCATTGGAAGAGTGTGCTCTCACTGAAATGTTAAGGAATATTAGCTGAGTAGCAGTACTACTTAACCTAATTCATCCGTCTTTCAAGAAGAGCAGGATTGTTCTGTAAGAGTCAACACGATGGGAGCAAACTTTAGGTTTTCTTTGTTCTACGCTATCACCCCACCTGTGTGCCTGCCACAGCTGTAGGCTCACTGCTCATCAGGAATGAGGGAAGTTATTCATAGGGAAAGTCGCATTCCTTATAAAAATGGAGTATTAGAATGCCTCTTCATCGTTTTCTTTTTTAATTTCTGATGTTTGGCTTTTGTGAGGAGAGGAGAAATAATCAATGCTATGTGTGGGCTCTCAAAAAGTAGAAAACCATCAATTTGGGTGTTAGGGTTCCAACATATGAATGTGAGGGGACCGAAACACCAATACACAACAATATTTCTCCCACTTGAAACGTCTGCTTCTCGTAATATGAGAAGCGAAAGGATAATTTTGCGAGGACATACTTGGTTCTTATGTTGAAACCCTGGTGATCTTTGTAATTTCAATGCATGCATTTATCTTTTCCAAACCTAGGCACTTCCTTTCATCAGTGGGATTTCTAGTCAGTTAAGCTCTGAAATGCTAGGACTGTAGGTTTTGTGGTCTCCGATTGGAGTGAGTCCAGAATTGGAGACGGTTTCCTTGTGCACAGACTGCTTTGAAGTTGCTTCAAGACTCGCTAAATCTCCTTCTGCATGTCTTTTTCTGTCCCATATGGATTTTTCCAAAGATTGGAGTCCTTTTTAAAAAAAAAAAATTATCAATCTTTCCCCTGCTCCTCAACCACCGCTTAAAATAATAAAATGTAGTCAGCTTGTTTTCAAGTGCTTTAATTCCATGAACATTGCCACAAACTTTTAGGTGAATTCTCTGCTGACCATCTGCCTGCTTTTTCCTGGGCTGTGCCCAGGCTAGGCCCTGGGGCCTGGGTTTGTCCTCCGTCCCTCAGCCAGCGGGGTGCAGTGACTGTCCCTTTCTCTTTTTCAGTGCCATCGCCTCTATCCTCAGGGCCTGGCTGGACCAATGCGCAGAGGACTTCCGAGAGCCCCCTCACTTCCCTTGCTTACAGAAACTGCTGGATTATCTCAAACAGATGATGCCAGGCTCTGACCCAGAGAGAAGAGCACAGAATCTTCTCGAGCAGTTTCAGAAGCAAGAAGTAGAAACTGACAGTGAGTGCCTGTTTGATCGCAGGGGAAAAAAAGCCAGATTCTGATTCTGTAACCACCCTGTCGAGGACATGTTCTCCCCACACTTGAGTAACAGGGTCCCTTGGCTCCCCTCTGAAGGGCAAGCCTCGGGGAGTTGGTGGTGGGTGTAGGATACTTAAGGTTATTCAACAGCTGATTACAGAGTCCTAGAGTTTTGGAGCAAAGGGGCTTTTCAAGACCACCTAGCCCGGCTCCCTCATTTTATCTGTGAGGGAACTGGGAGTGAGAGAAGTGAAGAAATTTTCTAGGGTTTCCTCTAATACCATGAGAGGACGAGCTGTTATCTTTCCTTGTGAACCTGAATTTGCTCTGAGTGTCTCCTTCCATCAAATGGAAACTCATTCAGCAAGGAATCACCCCCAGCCTGCCCCTGCCCTCACGGGAGCTGGGAGGAGGTGTTTCTCCCTCAGCTACTTAATCTGCCCCCTGCCAGGGCAGGCTGCCGGTCACTTCGTCTCTAACGGCCTCACCAAAGGAAGTTTCGGCGGCTGTTTTTTCCTATTTGAGGAACTGACTGCCTCTTTTCAGGGACAAAGGAAGAGCCACCAGGTTGTGCAGGGCTTTGAAGAAAGCCAGAAAGCGGCCAGGATGGGCTTTCAGCGTGGTGTTTTCATCCCCCCGCTGCTGTGCCAGGCGCTGGTTGCCATGACAGTTGACCTACTTGGAGCCCCTGACAGGCGTTTCCCTGAAGTGATGCCCGACTTCCTCAGTGGGGCGCAGGAAACGGCTCCTCCACGCCGATAAGGGAAGCTGCCTGAGCGCCAAAGAAAATAACCTTAAATTCTGCACAGTACCTGTTGAATTTTTTATGCTCTGGGGGACCAGAGAGGGGAAAATGCAGTTGCATCATCGGAAGCTGCCTGCCAAGTGCCGGTATCTCTGATGACTTCATCTGCCGGGAATGTTTGAACACCAGGGCTCCCCTCCAGTGGCTGGGCCTCAGCTCCCTTCGGGCCTCCCCACTGCCTTTGTGCTGGAGTGGAAAACGCTGTGCAAGAGCCCAGCACTCCCCCTGGGGCTGCCCTGGCTCCCAGCCTAATTGGGGAACCGGTGGGACCAGTCGTTCATTGTCCCTACCCAGGGACTGAGGGCAGAGCTCACTTGGCAGGCGGAAGAGGGGATGGGGAGGGAGCCTGACTTCGGAGAGGCTTGCAGGCAGTACCCAAGAATGAATGTTTTCTAAGTTTTGGAGAATTTTTTATCCAGTAAGCTCGAAACTCTGATTATGAACTGAAAAGGAGTTTTAGGAGCTTGGTTCCCATGCCTTTTCTCACCCAATTTCATGCCAGCAAAAGCAACCATCTCGCCCGTATGTTTTTCACAAGTGAAATTTGCTTCAGGTTTTTGCCTACATGCCTCTGGAAGAGAGTCGAAAGCAAAAACAGTGGTCTAGGCCCCGGAGAGAAGGGAGCACATCATCCTTCACAGCAGCATCCAGGGCCCACCTCGGGCAGCTGCAGTGCTGAATGAATGAGAAGAGGAGCCTTGTCCACCACACACCCTTTGGCTGAAGTAGGCCGGCCTCTGCATTGCCGAGTGATGGAGGCAGATTTATGGAGTTGCTAGCAAGAGGGTTGAGAGGTCCGTTCTGAACCTTTGCTTGGGATTTCAAGGTCTCATTCCTCCGCGGAACGAGAGTGTACCAGAGTCCTGTGGAGGAACAGCGGTGGAATCGTGGGGTTTCAGCTTTCGCCGCCTGTTTGTGTCCCAGACTTGGGAGCAGGCAGCGACCCCGTCCTGCCTTCTCAAGTCTCAACCCACTCCCACTCACAGCAGCGCTTCCAGGTCCGTGAGGAGGGGCCAGCCTTCGACCGCACACCTGTCACCAGAGGTGGCAAGTGCTTTTGCGGCACCTCAATAGGGGAAGCGATCTAGGGTCCACTCTCACTACCCTCCTTTCCCTAGAAGCCTGAGAAAAGGCCACCCCAGCTCGATCCACAGTGCCTAGACTTCTTTTATACTACAAAGAAAGAGAGAAAAGCCTGACGTTGTAAACATTCCGGGGGAGTAGTGACACACATTTAAATGTCTGCTAAGATGTAACTGAACAGAGCCAGGTATTTTTCCATGAAAACAGACTGAACAGAGAGGAGAGCAAGGAGTGTGAAGGGGGATGAGACTGGGAAACAACCCAGGAACCAGGGAAGGTTCCAGGGAAGGGAGGCTGGGGAGTCACGTAAACTCTAGTCTTTCAGTGTGGAGCCTTGCGGCCTGGAGGTCCAGCGCTGGTCCTCCTGCTGCGGGTTTGGAGTCCGGAGCAGTGAGTGTAGGGCTGATGACTCACTTCCTCAGCCCATACCCTGTGCCATTTGCCACTTGATCTTACCTGTAATAAGGCTGAAGGTGAATTTAGTTTACATTGTCCTGTTGCATGCCTATTTGAACTTAGGTGGAAGCTGAAAGCCATTCCAAGCATTTTGAGAATTCCAAGGACTTTTTGAGATTTCTGAGGACTTCCGTCAGCATTTCTGACACCACATTGGCCCATTTTGCTCCCCAAAGCCTGGCCTTCCTTCACATTTGGTCCTTCTAGGCTTCTGGTTGTAAATGGCCCAGTAATTAAGAATTGCATATTTGGGGTTCAGGAAGTAGTTGGGTTAGTCCTTGAGCTGACCAGAAGGTTTAAGGGAGCCCAAGATGAGGGTAACCCTCAGACTGTAGCCCAGCTTTGCTTCTCTCCAGACTTCGCCTAACCTGGCCCTGTCCTTGGCCCAGGAGCCAGGGTTTGTCAAAGGATGAGTAATAAAGAAAGGAAGAGCTTGTGAAAACCCATATTCTGCTCAGATTCGTTTTGCATGCTCTTCTCTCCCTGTGGGTTTTGAAAATCCTCCTTGAAGGATTTGCCCTTTCCTTCCTAAAAGAAAGAAGTTCAGTTGGACTGCATAGACGGGGTCATATACAGTGGCCCCAAATGACTAACTTTTGTCCCTCCATCAACAGATGGGTTTCCCAGCACCACGCCCTGCCGCCTGGAAGAGGAAGAGGACCCGGAGACCGGAGGGTCCGCAGAGTTCACGTGCTTCTCAGAAGACCTGGTGGCAGAGCAGCTGACCTACATGGATGCAGTGCGTCTTCTCTTTGTGCCTTAGACGTGCTTCTGCTGAAAGCCTGGGGGTTGACAGTACTGGTGGCCCAGGGGAGGGCAGGGGTAATGTGACTTAAGTCTTCTCAAATCCTGGAGAGAGGCCATGCCTGTAAATGCAGAGAGAAGATGTGACTTGAATCAATCATCTGAATAATTCAGGCCTAAGCTCTTCTTGCCATTCAGGGTGAAGGTGCTTTTTCTTTGGCTCAATGCACAGAGGGAAATGAGAATTTTAATCCTGGTGAAACAAAATCTACCTCGTCCCATGGATATTTCTTCCCCTTTAAACTCATAAATATTTCAAGATCTGAACTGTTTACTTGGGGGACTGCAAAAAGGTCACAGTATAAGTTAGGTTAAAATAAATTCACCAAAGCCACACGTGACTGTATCTGGCAGCTCATTTCCACATGTGCTTCTTGTACCTTTGAAGTTGGAGTATTTTTTTAGCTGTACGTATTTGATTACGTCAGTCCTGTTTCATGGCTTGAGCTCAGCTGGTAAATACCAGTTAAAGAGAAAAGGACTATTGTGAATTAGCGTGATGGTTTGGGCTCTTCCGCACTTGCCACTTTGGAGAAAGCGGCATGAAAAGTTGCAGAGTTTCCATCTAGTGAGCATGCAAATAAATTCCCAGAAGCACAACAAATAGCCAATATAAAGTAATCCTGGTGTTCTCTCTTTTTTATATGAACTCTTAAATATCTTAAATTGTTGTGCAAATGAGAATCTGATTTGTTCAGCAAATTTGTGGTTGTTCCACATGATAGCATAAGAGGGAGATGAAAAATGTCATTGGTTATAACTTTTAGGTTGAATAACTTTTTCTTTTACATGCTTCTTACCTTCTTCATTTTAAATAATGTGAAATAGTGACACTGATGAATGTTGTGTGTATTGTACTTCAATGGATCACTTTTCAGGTGGTCATTGAGCGTTCATATGCATTATAGACCATTCATGCTCAGGTGTGACTGGAAAGCAACGGGGGCATGATTTTGAGGTCAAAATAATCTTGAATGTTTTCCAGTTCCAGTTGACATGCAACATTATAGTAGTTTCAGTGTACAATAGAGTGATTAGACATTTATATAACTTCCAAAAGGAGAGGTCAAAAACAATCTTAACCACTTTTTAAATTTAATAGCATATATTTTTACTTGGCTTTCCTTGAGACAGAAAGTCAAAGTGTTTTGAGGCTTTAAAAAAAAATTTTTTTTTGGTCATCGTGTTTCATTTCTTCAGTTGAGCAGGTTTAGAAAGAACATGTGGGCTTTTCTGATCAGTTAATATATTAATTACTAACTTCTGTCTATTGAAATGAACACCATGAGGCAAATCAAGTAGAAAAGGATTATTTTGTCCACTCAAAAAAAAAAAAAAATTGGCAACGTACAGATGACCCAGATGACGCACTTTGCCACAGGCCGTGTCTGTGTTGCCCCTAAAGTGAATTCCTCTTTTGTTCTAGCAACTGTTCAAGAAAGTAGTGCCTCACCACTGCCTGGGCTGCATTTGGTCTCAAAGGGATAAGAAGGAGAACAAACACTTGGCTCCGACCATCCGTGCCACCATCTCTCAATTTAATACCCTCACCAAGTGCGTCGTCAGCACCATCCTGGGGGGCAAAGAACTGAAGACCCAGCAGAGAGCCAGAATCATCGAGAAGTGGATTAACATTGCTCACGTAATTGTCTTTTCAAAAAGTGTGCTTCGTGTTTAGTAGATATCAGAGACTCCTTCATCCCTGTGTTTAAATCGTTTCTGTTTGGTTGAAAGGCAATTGAAAGACTGTGTACGAGGGCCCATTGGGTTTTTGTTCATTGTTATTGACGAAGTAAGCAAGTTGCCTTTCTGGAGTTGGAGCTTATTTATTTTTCCTTTTTTTCCTTGCTTGCTTCTGTTGGCCCCCGGAGCCCCACGCTGCTGCTGCTTCTCCAGGTTGAGACAGCCTGACGGCGTTTTCCTTGTAATCGCGCTGTCAGTTCTTCCCTGCGTTCAGTAGATAGAACCTGGTGGCCTGAGTGTCAGGTGGGCTGCTCCTGCACGCGGAGTGGCTGCCCCTGCACCCTGTCTTCTGCAGGTTGGAAGAGCCAGTGCCTTCTCAGAACCGCCAATCTTTGTTTCTTAAGGGCTGAGATACAGAGATTGCACATGAATCTGGTGCTTTTCTGAGAGTCTTACATCTGAAGCTGGAGGGGCAGAGTCTGTTCCTGGGCCTGAACTGCATTTTGCTGACAGTCAGTCTGGTGTCATGGGTCAGCAGCTTATGTGTCATATGACCTTATCATTATCTTACTTCATCACTGGGAAAAGGTGGGCGGTATTGAGTCAGTGGTCACCAAATATTTTGTGAACTTCTAAAAGCGCACAAGCTACAATTTTATGTATTTTGGTCACCTAGACAGGATGAGCACAATGAATTTGGTCTTACAGGAGCCTGCAGGCAAACAAGGAAGCTCAGGTGTCCGGGAGCTGTCTCAGCCCCGGGGCAGAGGAGTCCAGCTGCAGGGTGGGGGGGAGGGGAAATCCCTCTGCCCACGCTGCTGGGCTGGCTGAGGAAGGCTTGTGGATAGGGTGACATTTGCATTTCGTTCGAATAATAGATACAAGCCTTGGTATTTGAAGATTGGGGAAGATTTTGTTTTCTAGGTAGAAGAAATTGTATCAGCCAAAGCCATATAATTAACAATTTTGAAAAATAATTATTATGTACAAGGGGGACCCCAACAAACTGGAATATGTTTATAAGAAACTGTGTATTTATTCTTTGAACCTCAGTCACCTTCCAGGTCCTCTCTGTTTGATGCAATACACCTATCGCGATGGTTTTTCTGCTGCTCAAAACAGTTTTTGAACTCATCGATTTGGGTGCCTTTTAGTGCTTCTGCTGTTTTTTGTTTCACCTCTTCCATATCAGCAAAACATTTCCCTTGGAGGACTTTTTTCATCCGTGGAAACAAAAAAAAAGTCACTCAGTGTGAGGTTGGGTGAATAGGAAGGGTGGGACATGGGGATCATGCCAATTTTGGGTCAAAAACTGCTGAACACTCAGCATGAGGGGGTCAGGTGAGCTTGTAAACCGCTCATCATGAAATTGGCAAACGCGTTGAAAGAGTCTTCAAAAAAAATTCACTGAAGCCAAATGCAGCCTCTCACAACAACGCCTGATGGTACACTGATACCACTGGGTTCCTGGAACACTCACCTGGCGGGGAAAACCTGTACTACAAGGGGCATGCCCTCCAGAAGATAATGCCATTTTGTTGGGTCCCACCCCTATAAATATCTTATTAACCCATGTTCTGGGCTATGTGGGTTACCCTTCAACAGAAATACATTTCGTTTTTTATCTCATTATATAAATATATGTCATTAAGCCCCTATCTATGGGGCATAATGCTTACATTTTCACGTTCCTTCTCTTTTTTCACATTCTTTTTAGTAGTCTTGAATTCAAGAACAAGGCCATAATTGTACCAGAGAATTTGCCTTTTTTTTGAGTTTTTAGGTTTTTTGGTTACCTTAAACTTTTTAGTACATGAAAAAGGTAAGAAACAAAGACTATCTTATGCACTATAGATTTTTCTTTTCTGAATTGAGCTTATTTCTCAACAAGAGCTACAAAAAGAAGTTCTGATGGAGTGTGACAGAGAACATGAGACTGTTCTTGGTCTGCTTAGAATGATAAGAGAACATTTTTTGCCATTAATGCTATATCTATCATTTGCAGTCTTCTGTATGCCTCAAAAGAAAGTAGTCTGTGTATCTCTAATCCATTCAACTGCTTAGAAAATCTACAGCAAGAATATAGCATCTGTACATACAACAGTGTGGCTCACACAGTGCCTTTCGGTCCAGAATTAACTATAAGCTGCACATTTATGTGATAATAAGACATATGAGTTGAATAATTTGAAGTTTATTCCAGATCCCATCGCACGTGCTTAGATGCTATGGGACCTGGAACTATGCGCCACGATGAAGTAGCTTCCTCCTGCTGAGCATCTGTGCCCCTCGAAGTCACACGGGCTCAGTTCAGACTCATCACTGGCTTCCTGCCAAGATCGATTGTACTTTTCTGGCATTATGATCATAGTCAATTTTTATTGAGGGGATGTTTGAAAACTGATCATTTTATACATGGAAAAAATTTCTGACCAAATATGACCACATTTCTTGGACTGGCCGCACTGCTACATTTTTCCTTTTGTATCTTATCTCCTGGAAGGAGACTCCTTTTCTAGAAATGAGGCCGGATGCTTTTCTGCTCCTTTAAACCCTTGGCTTCAGCCTCTTTCTGCATAATGTGTTCCATATGTTTATCACAATTTGCATGAAATATCTGTGCCGGAGTTCTTTTATTTATTGCAAGTTTCCTGATTTTTAGAACATAATTCTGGATTCTGAACCTTTGTTGAACCACGCTCTCGGTTTCCAGACCAACAGTAATTCAGAGCTACGTCTCTCTCTCCCTCTCTCTTTCTCTCTTTCCTTAAGTAAGGGGAAGGCATTCAGACATTTTAAAAGAATGGTTATGACTTTTGTAAAGTACTTTGGCATTTACTCTACAGAAAATATTTGAGGGTTTGTTTGGCCTAGTTTTAAGTGGCCAGAATTTGGCATGCTAAATTAGAGAATGCTGTTTTCCCTTCATATTCAGGATTAGCATTACTTTGTGAAATGATCTTTTAAGCATTGTGCATTTATGCCTGACCACTCTGGGACCTCGGTTCCCCAGCTGTTCTGCACAAAGCCAATCCCCTGCTTGCATGGCGCACTTAATGGTAAACAGTGGATGGATCCCATTCCCGCATGCTTGTACACGAAGCGTCTCCTTTGACAGAAGGCGTAGCCCACTCTCCCTGTATTGCCCCGTTCCCCACGTCAGGCAGGCGTGGGGCCCTCTTCCCGACTGCTCCTCTCTCCCTGCCGTGCATTCAGCAGAACTTGGACCCCAGGGCATCGACTCCCTGCGGTAGCTTAAGTTACAGAATCAGGGAGCCTTTCCCCTTACCCACAAAATGACATCCAGAATGCTTCCTGTTCTCCTTCTATTTTGTTTTAAACCGTTGCCAAAAATGAATTAGATTTTAAATGCTCAAGTTATTTTGGAAACATTGAAGTACCAAGGTGTTTTTGCATATTTATGTTTGTGGCACAAGCCAATTTGAAGCTAAATGAATGTGTATAAAAATATGCCCTCTTGGCTAAGAACATAAAAGCCAAAGTTCAAGTTGTGGTGAATTTTTATTGCCAAGTTATGTACACCTTGCTGGGTTGGTCATGAGATGCTCCATACCATCTGACCTCAAAGGGGCTGCTACCCCGTTCGCTTTGTGGGTCTAAAGGACACAGTGATCTTTCATGTGTATTTTTAGGGCATCTGTGTGCTTTCAGCAGAAGAAAGTTTGCTTTCTCTAGCACGGCTCTGCACACTCACCTCCATTCCTGTTTTTACTAGGGAAGCTGGAAACTATAAAACTGTAACAACAACGCAAAAAATATATTAAAGGAGAGCAAAACAAGCACGCAGTGCCAAAATCTATAAAGTGTTTCAGCGAACCGGGGTGGGAGTAAGGGGCCACTTTTTGATGTGCGGTATTTATACAGCTGCCTATTTAGTGGTAAGAATTCATAGCAGCTGTGATACCTCTGAAACAGGAAGCGACCAACTCACTGTGTTATTGATATTTAAATGCCTTTTATGTTTTAATCACTCTCCGTACAGGAATGCAGAATCCTGAAGAATTTTTCCTCCTTGCGGGCCATCGTGTCGGCGCTGCAGTCCAATTCCATCTATCGGTTAAAAAAGACTTGGGCTGCGGTCCCAAAGTAAGTTCCCAAGTGTCTGCTCTGCTTTCTTTGGCTGGGGCGATGAGTTGCTGCCTAAATGGTGTGGGTCCTCACCTTCAAAGCGCGTATTATGTAACGAGGGAAGCCTATTTGAAAGCCTCTGTGTACTCCAGGCAGGGCGCATTTTACGCATAATCACTAATGAATTTGAGGCAGGGCTGCTGCAGAAATCACTCGTTCTCAGGGTGCCAAAGCCCAGGTCATTGGCTTTAGGGACCATTTTAAGGATGTGCTTATCATCTGGATTTTGAAGAATAAGGCTGTGGAGTGATGAAGTTACAGGCATTGGCCATTGCGTCTGGTTGTTTTTCAGCCCCATCCCAAAGCCCTCAGCTCCTCTTAGATGTGAGGGATACTGTGTGCAGATCGGAAGTTAGTTCTTGCTGTTCAACAAGAATCCATTTAGTTAGTTTCTGCTTTGGCATATGAAAAGCTATCTTAGTGATGTAAACAGCTTTAGGCGTTCCTTCCTATTGTTTTTCTTTGTATTTCTTGGTGCAGTCTTTGGAATACTTATCAATTTGATGTCCTCATTATTTTAGTACCTCTCTTTCTCTCTCTATCTTCCATTTCCAGAGCTTTGCTTGTAGACTGAGGAACTCTTCACAAAGGAAGGAAGGGTGGGTGAGAAAGCAGTACAGATTTAGAGGCTGGGGAACCTGTCCTGGCCACACACTAGGCCAGCTACACTCAGCAGATCTGCGTTGGGTTGAGCTGATCAAGGAGAAGGGCTGTGTCAGGGAAGAATGTGTAAACTGTTTATAGTCTGTGCTGTACGCAGTATAGTCAGTTTCAGTCGGGACAGAGGCCAGCTGGCTCCCTGGGCAGGCTTGCTCTTATGGAATTGGGGGGTTCCATCCTGAGAGTAGGTCTGCTACTCAGCTTCATCAGTTCACTCGGAGCTGATTAAGCCCAAAGGGAGTGGCACTATCTATAGTACTCAAGGTTACTGACGAGCTCAGACTCCAATCTGAGGAAGGTCTACTCGGGAATAGTCAAATTCTTTATTACACAATTCTTTGACAAGTGAAGAGGAAAAAACCGAAGTGGTTGATCTTAATGTCTAGGGTTACAGAGCTATAGAAACTCCACCAGTTGGCCTCCAGAGCTCATGGTCTGTTTATGACACTGTTATCTATCAGTAGAAAAATTGGCAGATAAGTTTTTCAAAGTCCAATGCAGTTTTCTTAACTACCACTCTTCACTTGGGTTCTTCCTTCTCCTCATTAGTCTGAATAATCAAGATGACTCTATGTGAAAGATTAGCTGATTGATTGTCCTCTGCACATACATGTTATGAAAGATATGGGTCCTGTAGAATTACTGGAAAACAGGCCCTGGGGAAATAGGTGGGGAATTGGATGTTTACAGAGTCCTTATCCTCAGCACCCCCAACTCCAGCTCCTTCCCCTTTTCACTGCTCCCCAACTGTGATATCAAAAACAAAGAATGATCAGGTGCTAAATGCAGTCTGGCCTGATTGCAGACGGCTCTGGTTGCAGTCAAGGGTGACCCAATCTTTCTTTGGGGGCTGATAAATAGGACAATATGAAAAGTCACTTAGCCAGCCAAAGGGTTCTTCCCCAGTGAATCTGCGGCTAAAACACAAGTAAACAAATTAGTGGACTTGTATCTTAATCTCCCTGGTTACCATATGGGGAAGTCCATTCTGCCAGCTGGCTTTTTAAACAGACCTCAAAGGCGCATTCTGTACAACCAGGGTGTCTGGTTTGTTTCTTAGTTGTGTGGTTGGTTCATGTTTTAGCAGGGATGCTACCCAAATGTCACAGATCCTTCGAGAAGACACGTCCTTATCAGCTTTACATATTTCCCATTCAAGTGACAGGGTTAAGATATTTCATTTGGCTATCATTTTCCCTGTAACCCTTTATGCTAATAACTTTCAGTGGACAGAGAAGATACCTATTTATTTCTCTTTATTTAGGCTGACATGTAGTCAATTTCTTAATTACTTTTTCCAAAATTTGAGTAGCTTTCATGGTTTTCTTAATTATGAGAGCAATACAACACTTGTTCTGAAACAAGTTCTTAGTCATGGCATTTTCATGATAATGAAAATGCTACATGTGGAAGGATATTGCCCTGTTAATTCTTTGCCTTCAGAATTATCCGCTCAATAACCCTGGAGGCGTGCGTAACCATGGAGATGTAGTGAACTAGAAAGGAACAAGGACAGCGTGGGCTTATTGTGGATGTGATTCCACTGACTTTCCCAGCAGTCCTGCAGGGGACTATTGCTATTTCCATTGTACAGATAAGAGAATTGGAGCGCAGGAAAGAGAAGCAACTTGTCCAGAAGCATTTGGAAGGTGGCAGCTTGGGATTTGAACCCACCTCCTCTGACTCCTGAACCCGTACTGAATTCGCCCTCTACTCTGACTCTGAGAGTAAGAACACTGGCCTTTTGATTCAGGAAATCTGGGTTCCACACCTGCACTGCTCAGCAGTTACTAGTGGAAACTTGGGCAATTCCCTGACCCTGGCATCTTCATCTCTGAAATGAGGGGACTGGCCAGGAAGATTTCGCAGGTCTCATAGGGCTGTGTGTGTGTATATTGTTTAATTTGCTGGAGAGAACATGTCCCAACTGAACAACTTAATTCCTCAATTTAACAGTCTATTTTTATGGTCATAAAATACAGGGTTAGAAAATGTACTCCTCTCTTTGTACAGGTGACCACATTCACTTAAAAATAAAAAAGCCATCCTGCATGAAAAACGTCATCGGTTTCATCTGCTCGTGTCGCCCACTGACCCTGAGCTCAGTGTGACCCTCTGGAGCCACAGGCACTGAGGACACCTGGGCCGGAGGCGTGGCACCTTCCTAACTCTTCATCTGTTCGTCTTTTCTCCATCCCTCTCGCAGAGACCGAATGCTAATGTTTGAAGAGCTTTCAGATATCTTCTCGGACCATAATAACCACTTGACCAGCCGGGAGCTACTGATGAAGGTGAGGCCCTGGGTGGGGGTGTGGCTGCCCTGGAATGCATTCAAGGGAACAGTGGCCTGCGGAGGCTCCTTGAATTCCTGCAGTCCCATGAGAAAGTCTGAAGTGACCAGAAGGCAGGTGTTTTGTTTTCTTACCTCCCGATCTAAGAAGCTGGGGACTGAGGAAACTCAAAGTCCAGCTCCTCAGCTTCACTGTTACGCAACCAGATTGTGAAACCCTTGCTCCTGTGTGTCCCTCTTTAACGAGCTGCTCCGCAAATACCGAGTGCTGGTAGCGAGGAGGGTGAGAGGCCCTGGAATAGTTCTTCTCAGCAAAACATCTTCTAGGATGACAGAGGCCGAGCCAGCAATTCCACATCCTTTATTTGGACTAAGTTGCGCAATCTGTCAGTCAGCAATATTTATTGAACGCCAAATGAGTGCTGACTTCTGAACTATGGGAAAGGTATAGTGTGGTTCATTTTACTGCTCTGGACATTTGTTGCATACCTAATAACTGTAAAGCGTCGGACCGGCCTCTAAGAATAGGCAGATGGCTGAAGTAGATCCTGTTTTCGAGAGCTCCCCGTCTAGTTGGTGGATAAAGACACTGAGTGAGAATAAGTCAGAGCATCGAAAGGTGCACATAACAGGTTGTGAGCAGATACTATTTTCACAACATTTCTGTAAAGGAGATCTTCCTATCCTCATTTCGCAGGTAGCCAAGACTCAGGTAAGGAACGTGCCCTCAGTCACACACCCGGTAGGTGGTGGAGCTAGAATGTGGATACAGCCTAGTGAGACTGCAAAACCTGCGCTTCTGTCGCTTAGGCATATAAGTGTTTCTTCTGACCTCTTGGGAGGAGGGGACAGGGGAGGTCAGGCACAGCTTCACAGAGAAGGAAAAGCACTAACTCAACAAGTATTATTGAGCATTCACTATGTAGTAGGTGTTGGAGGAACAACCATATCGAAGGCAGCCTCTGACCTTAAGGAGATTGCAGTCTCGGGGGGGAGGGAGAGAAGTGGACGATCGTAAAATAGTAGGAGATGTGCCCCCCACGGGGGGAAGCCCTGAACCGGACAGTTGGAAGATAGGATCCTTGTCCTTTGCCTCCTTTTCTGTAAATTGGAGACAATAATACCATTTAATCGACTGGCCTCAGAGAAGAATTTTGAAGATTGACTAAGATAAAATATTTGAAAGCACTATGCAAATGTAAGTTATTTTTAGCATCTGGCAAGCCATATACATATGAAGCCAAAGTATGCATAACAAATGGAGATGAATGGAGTATAAGCCGAGCATGTAAACTCAGGGCAGACACTTCGATAGGAGTGAAAGTAGAATGGAGGAGGGTGGCTCAGAAAAGGCATCCCGTGGATAACCGTTAGATTAGTCCTTCCTCTAAGGGCATCTGTCCCATCTCCCTGACTGTTCTTCTAAGTCCTATTCATCCTTCATGCTTCCGTGTAGACCTTCCTTCTGGAAACCTCCCTGGATACCCTCAGATCTGATCAGGTTCCTTGCACGTGCTCCAGAGGAAGCCTGACATTCCTCTGACCTTGCACTTCCCTGTGCTCCATTGGAATTGCCTGTGTATTTCGCCTGTCTCTCGTCGGGCCTGTAAGCCTCTTTCAGGCAGGGACTGGGTTTCTTTCTCACTGGCACATCTCTAATGCCTAAGGCAGTGCCTGGCATGCAGCAGCTGTTCAGAGACTGTGTTTGACTATGTGCATTGATGGGCCTTGTAATTCATATGACTTTAACAACACGCCCACTATCAGCCCTTCTTGGAGAAGATGGTGTGAGCAGGGCAGTGTGTGCTGAGGTCTGACTTTGGATTTGGCCAAGCTGCTTAATGACACACTAAACAATGATGGCTGAGACCACATTCCTGCTCCCTGCCTCATGTCCTCCCCGGGTTTGCAGACTTGAAATGGAAACTCATCTGGCTGGAAGAAGATGACTGCGTGGTCTCCCTGTCAGTGATACAAAGCGAGACTAACTGGAGCCACACGTTCACGTCGCAGCAGGTCTGAGTCATCCTTGCAGAGGAGATAAATGGACTGCGCGGCTCATTGCCTGGTGACAGTCTGGCTGAAACCTCAGAAACAAAGCCATATCTAGGCATTAAAAGTCCCATAAACCTTTCTTAACAGTCGTAGTTTACCCCAGTGCTCTAAGTTAAATTTCTTCTGTATAGCCCGGATCCCAAAGAAATGGAAAACTTGGCCAGGAATTCGTGGAGTCTGTGCATTGTCATGAATGATAGTGGAATGTTTGGGGTGTGTGTGTGGACACATGGGTCCTTCCAGTCATCTTTTTCGACCATTCTTTAACATGAAATATGTAATTCTGGGTGTTAATTCTAAGCACAGTTGTAAAAAAGTGAAATCAAGGTAATTAGGTTTTCAAAAGAACCACTGCAAAGCTGCCAGACTCCATGTCTAACATGCCACTCCTAGATTTATCCGATTTATGGCTGGATATCTTGGTCTTTTTTTTTTTTTAATTTTATAATCTTAGTCTTAAATGGTCTCTCTTCTACTTCTGGATAGGTGTAATGAGCCAACTCTATAATATTATGACTGAGGGAACGTAATAATTAGCAAGAATCTATAGTTTTCCTTTTGTTGGAAAAATGTTTTTATGTTTCTTAAAGATTATCTTAAACCTGTTACCTCCATATGATTTCTGGAACTTAGATCATTCTAAGCAGGTACATTATAGAACCCACAAATTTTAAAACAACAGGAAAGCAGAGCCCCACTAAATTTCCTTGGTTCCTGGGGCACCTGGTGAAAATTCTCCCTGGTTGAATTGATTCGGACAACTTCTAGGAAGGCCCAAGAATTTGGTTCTGGTACAGATGTATTATTTGCTCAGTGAGCCCCTAAACACACTACTAAAGTCAGAGCGGGAGCAGGAGACCGCGAAGACCTATTCAGATAATTACCATTAGTTTCTGAGCTGTAATTCCATCTACACACATGGAGAAGGATCCAATGCCTGGGCAGCAGATGCCCCCTGAGGCCCAGGAACAGGATGGATGAGGGCAGCGGAACTCTTCTAACGGTGGAAAGAGAAGGTGAGATTGTGGTGAGACCTCTGCACGAGGGAGAGGGAGAGGCGAGCAGGAGGTAGTGGGAAGTTTGGGGAGGGAGGGCTCTGGAGCCCATGCAAACGTAGGTGACGATTAAGGCCTTGGGACTGGATAGTATTCACAGACATGAGTTTAGCAAAAAAACAAGAAGATGACTTTGGCAGAGAGAAGAACTGCTAAGAAAATATGAGCAGGAGCAGCAAAGAGGCAGGAGGAAAGCACCAGAGTGACGCATTTCACAAAACCTATAAAAAGCTTCAAGAAGTTTCAAGGGACTGGTGTTGTGGACGTTGCCGAGCGGAGGATTTAGGGCCGGGGAAGAAAGGAGCTGAAACTGTTGGATTTGGCAGGCAGTGGCTTTCTCAGTTGACACCTCATTTGGAAGAAGTGCATTAGCTGCCTCTCCAGCCGCCAATGGGCTCTGCTTCTCGCGAAATCCTGAAGTCACGAAATCAGCTGGCCTTTTAGCTCCCTGCCTCAGGTCTCCGTCTCTCCACCAATGAGGAAGTTGTCCTAAGTGTTCTGTTAAGGTCCCTCCCATCTCTGTTTTTCTATGATCATCAGGGGCCTTTTAACTTTTCAGAAATCCTTCGTAAGAATTTTAGGTGTATCTTCCATAATTTCTGTGCATAACCCCTCTGCCAACGATGAAGAAAGTGGAAGGGGGCCGGAAGGACCTGCATGCCGGAAGAGACAGACGCTCTTACTGAAGTCAGAATCAATTTCTTACTCCAAGAAATTCTCAAGAATTTGGGTGGACTCACACCCTCCTAGTGCAGGAAATGGCACATTTTAGGCCACTTTCGTTCACCCCCAGGAAAAACTTTAAGTAGGAGATTATTAAATGATAATGCTCCTGATGATTGATTGCCACAGGGAGAACTAAAGCGGTAGTAAGTCACTGTGGGTTCGGTCTCCAGTGGTGTACCTGGCACCTGGGATAAGGCTGGCGAGTGACAGGAGATAACGGATACCCTCCTGCCATCAGAAAGGCCCCATCACTGAACAAGGACCCCATGCAGCCGGATGGTAGCGAGAGGTCACATGCTCTGGAAATAGAATAAACCCAGGGAAACTGACTAAGGGAAAACTGACGGGCAAGTTGCACGCTGCTGAACTGTGAAATGTGTCTCCCATTCATACGGTTCCTGGAAAATGTGACCTTCACAAGACTGAAACCACAAAGCGGAAAACACTTCACGTTCAGTCAGCAAACTCAACGTTAGTCATTATGTAGGAGACTTGAAAAGAGTTGGTTGTTACAACAGACCAGAGGACACAGAAGACAGCCATCTGTCCTCGGGCGTCCGGAGGAAGCCTTGGTTTGTAAGCGTTCTGAACCCGAGAGGCAGCTCGAGAGGCCTGATTGGGTGAGGAAAGGGGGGGAATGCGTGAAGGTCTGCCTCTCCTAGATTCGTGTGGTACCACGGTGCTGGGCTTCCTCAGAGAACTTCCTGTGCAAAAGTTTCATTTAGCTAAGAAATACCACAGACATAGCCCCTTTTCGCAGAATGCTGGCACGTGCATTTCAGGCCAAGATCAAGAAATCACAGAATGTAGAGAGGAACAGATCTCCATTTCCAGGATGTGTGATGACTCTGAGTGGAATTTGGGGTGTGCAGAAATGGTCTCCACTTCTAGGAATTGCCTGCCTTGTATGGACAATTGATTTTACAACCAAACCGGAGCTCTCCTTACAGATCAGGGGCAACAGGACAATCCAAGGCCACCAGGTTTTGTTACACACAGACCACTGGTGACACGCCAAAGTGGACTTGCATGGCTCTGCCCAGAGCCCGCTGCAGGCCTCTTCATTTTTCCTGGCATCCAGACAGGTGGGCAGAGGGTCTGGACCCGAAGCGAGATGCCACCGCACTTCTTTCTGGTGTCGCCCTTCTCCATCCCCATCTCTGTGCATGCTTCTCTTTCAGGAAGGAACCTCAAAATTTGCAAACCTGGACAGCAGTGTCAAAGAGAACCAGAAGCGGACTCAGAGGCGGCTTCAGCTCCAGAAGGATATGGTATGCACGGGCATCGTTCTTCCCTGAGACCTGCGGGACAGCGTCCTGGGCTGGGTAGCTGGGCTCCCGTTTGGTACAGGCACCTTCAGTCTGCAGGGTGCCCAAGTTTTTCTGCAGGTCCTCTGTTCTCCCCCTGATCTCGCCTGTTCTCAGGAACCTGGGGAGGCCTGTAGGAAAGGTGTTATTACTCCCATTTGACCCAGCAGGAAGTGAACACTTAAAATCACAAACCACAGTGTTCTCTGGGGGTATTTGTTCTGGAGGCAAGGGACAGTCTGCAGCTGGTAGATGTCTGTCCCTCTTGCTGTCTGCCTCCATCCACTCCTGCACGTAGGAGTTTGCTGCTCCCTTGGCCGGGAGGCCTCCTGGGCCTCAGTTGCCCTGTGGGAATGCATTACTGTAATCAGTTTTGGACACACTGTAGCCCAGGGGGCCCAGGACAGGGGTGCTGAAGAAAGAGAGTATTTGCTTCTGGGAGGACTTGGTCTGTGTTCCTGGCGATCTCCTTTGTCCCAACCCCCCAGGCGTTTTGCAGCTCTCCTTGCTAACCCCAAGGACAGACCAAGTCTTTCTGGCTTTTCAGTACCTAGGGATGTCACACCTCCCTCCTCGAGGCTGAAGAAGAGTTCTTATCATCTTTAGCTTTATTGGAGAAGCTTTCCTAACTTTGAGCCCAGACGGGGGAAAACTGGAGAGACCAGAGACCCACAAAGTCTCCATTTTCCTCCTGCTCAGAGAGGATTTTCTCTTCCTTCGGAAAGCTGGGCCTAATCAGGAGTGTTCTTGGATGGTAGGCCTCTACTCTGTAACCTAAAGACTATAAAAAAACTCAAAGCCTTTTAGACTCTCTTAGTTGTTCAAAGACAAGATAAAAATAGCTTTAAAAAAAAAAGAAGATTATTTTGGTTCGGGATGAGACCTGGTGTGCATGATGGGGAAGGAGTCACTGCGGCTGACGGCGAGCTCCTGAGGACACAGCCCTCCGTGGGGTGACCTCACGGGGCAGGTCTGGCTGAGGACACAGCCCTCCGTGGGGTGACCTCACGGGGCAGGTCTGGCTGAGGACACAGCCCTCCAAGGGGTGACCTCCCAGAGCAGGTCTGGCTGAGGACACAGCCCTCCGTGGGGTGACCTCACGGGGCAGGTCTGGCTGAGGACACAGCCAGCCGCACTGTGGCAGCCCGGCCTGGCCCTGGCCGAGACTCTCTTTTCTTTCCAGAATTTCCCGAGGTGCCGCCATGGACTTTAGGATAAGGTGATCATGGAAATGCCCTTTTGTTTTCTTTTCAACACAGTTAGGGCCTTGGTGGCCTTATGGAGAACAGAGATGATTTCAAAGGAAATTAGGTGAAATCAATAGGGTATAGATCTGCAGTTGAAGTATTTCTACTTTGAGTTCCAAGGGCCAATTTTTTAAAAATAAGCTTTTTGATTTTGGAACTTACAAATAAGTTGCAGAGAGTCTGTGAGTTTCCATGAACCCCTCGCCCAGTTTCCCCTGGCGGGCGTTTTCCGTGACCGTGGCACGTCTGTCCCTGCGAAGATGCGACGCTGGCGGGCCACTGCTGCCCGAAACCCGGGCTTCCTTTGCCTCGCAGCCCTTGTCCATTAGCGCCCTCTTTCCTCGTGGGCGCCAACCCAGTACACCACACTCGTTCAGTTGTCTTGTCCCCCCACCCCGTCCCCGATCTTCTCTGGTCTGTGCCCATGTCTCTGTCTTTCCTTGGTTTTCATGACCTTGACCATCCTGAGAATGCCCCACAATCTGGGCGTGTCTCAGGTGTTCCTGGTCACTCCACTGAGGGAGCGGGTTTGGGGGAGGCTGTCCCGGGGTGAGTGCCATTCTCACCACGTCCTGTCGAGGGGCGAATGCTGTTGGTGTGACACCCAGTGTCACTCGGGTGTTACCCTTCACCACTTGATCAAGATAGAGTTTGCCAGGCTTTCCACTCTAAAGCCACGATTTCCGCCTCTCCCTCCTCTGATCTTTGGAAGTGAGTCACGAAGTCTAGGCCAAGGGGCCCTGTCACAGTGACGTCTTGTCCCCATGTGGTCCGCACTCTTCTCCCGTGTGCGGCGGCCCGCGCCCTCCCCAGTTCCAGACTGCCCACTGTGTCCTCTCGAGCTGCCAGAGAACAGGCCTCTCAGACCCGAGCCTGACACAGTATAAGCTCCTGTGACCGCTTGTGTCTGTTGTCTGATTTCCCAGCTTCGGTGCTTGGTTTTCAAGACCTTGAAAGTTAGATATTAGATGATGGAGCTCTTGTGCTATTTGTGTAGGGATTTCCAAAATTTTATTCATGGATTAGCAGTAATGGCCCCACATTAGGCCATGAATGGTCCTTAGTTAATCTCCCAACTGGCCATTCAAAGATCGCGGCTTCCATGTGCGCATGGGCTCGCTGCTGCCCGCAGCCCACGGCTGGCCCGTGTGCTCCAGTGGGGAGGTTTTGAAGCCCCAGGCGTGGTGGTAACAACCTAGACAGTTTTGCTGTGCTTGCTCCTCAGGGCGTGATGCAGGGCACCGTGCCCTACCTGGGCACCTTCCTGACCGACCTGACCATGCTCGACACCGCTCTTCAGGACTACATCGAGGTGGGTGCCGTGCCAATGGCAAAAGTGGGCCCGCGGCCTTCCGAGTGGGTGCCCAGGAGAGAAATTCACTTTTCTAAGTACCTAGCAAGGGCTCGTTGTGCACGAGGCACTGTGCTGGCCACTCGAGGAGCGCAGAGGTGCGTCACGCCAGAAGTGGCTCACAGCCCCGGGGAAGGCAGGTACCAGAGCAGGCAGTGACTGATAGAGCGCTTCAGGATTCGAACACAGATGCTGTGATGGAGAGGGGAGGTCATGACTGGTTCCATACGAGGGATGAGATGGTAGGACCTTGTGAAGGAGCGGGTTTGACCAAGAGCTTGATGTGGAGTTGCATTTGGGGAGGTGGTAACATGCCCTAACATACCATTCTGTCTGGTGGGGTAAGGAGTCAGTCGGGTTTGTAGGTTTTTAAGTATTCCATTTTTTTTTCATATTTTCTACTCTGAAGAACCCTCTTGGGCAAGTGCGCTCTCTCTCAACGGGAAAAGATGTGAACCCAATCAAACAAGCTACTTGTTAGTAAAAGTAATAAAATATTAAGTGGGGAATAAATTGGATATTGGAAATGAGATTTAGGGATTGCTTGTGTATATTTACGTTTATCTCACCTCTGCGGTTATCACGTGCTCAGCCTTTATGCTGAGAAGGAGGAGCACAATTGTGTACATGCTTGCCTCCAAGTCCATTGTGATGCGGACACGCTCATTCATGCTGCATCTCCTGGGCTTGATGTCTGTTCACGTCCTCTGCCCCAGAGTATCTCAGGAAACACTCACTGGTGTTGGGAGTTTGTGGGGAGTGGCCAATGCTGAGAAGGTAAACTCAGCCCACTGAGAATGGGAGCTGGGGGATGAAGAATTGAAACTCAGCTTTGCACAACGCCCCGTAGAAGAGACTTCCCTTTTGATAAACCATTGACAATTTGGTTCCTAGTATGAGTCAGGGGCCATCTGTTTTTGTTGCTTTTGGTCAAGGAAAGAAGTGTAATGGAACATTTACTCAAGTTCTTGCCTTTCCTGGTTCTGCAAATGTGTTTGGATTCTGAATTGTAACTCCTTAAACATTAATATTTTAGTTGTTTTCAGACATTTTAAGAGAAGTCTGTTTGCCTATCCTGTCCTTTTGTTATTAAAAGAATGTTTTTCTTGAAGCAAACAATGCTTCTCTTCCTCCATAGTAGCCATAAGTATAGTGTTATTAATAATTATGTCTTGGTTGATTCTAATAAGACCTAGGCCTTGGCTGTGTTTCAAAGTAGTTTGCTTTGTCACTCTTTTTTATTTATTTATTTATTTCAGGGTGGGCTGATAAACTTTGAGAAAAGGAGAAGGGTAAGTAGAAATCTTGGGGATGTAAGTTGTTGTGTTGTTTTTTTTTTTTGTAGAGGCAGAAAAAATGAATTAGCATTTACTGAACGTTTGTCATATACCACTGAGCTTGGCATGTTCCTATATATTAGCCCCCAAGAGCCCTGGGAAGTAGATTTTTTCATCCCCAGTTCAAAGGTGAGGGGGCCATAACCAAGAGAGATGAAGTCACTTGAGCAGAGTCACCTGATAGCAGAGCCAGGGTTCAAATCCTGTCCAGCCGCTGCAAAGCTCACATTTCCTTCCCTATCCCCTCCTCCTCTCCTTCTTTACGATTAGCTTTGATAATAATTCATCCTATTAAGGAGAAGGGGTTTCATAAGAATAAATGACAAAGAAGAGTTAACAGATGGCTAACTTTTAGGGGTCTGTTTAAGACAGGGAAGGAAAGGGTCTTCATTGTTGTATGTGGATAATTGTTCTTTTTCTTTCCTGTCAGCTTAGGACAGGGTGTTCAACATAGATTTTAATTCTCTTTGTGGACAGTAGAATAGTTCTGCACTGCACTAAAAAAAGGTAAAACAGAGAGTTCTGAGAATTTGCTACGGCTACAGTGTTAGCATGGTATATTTAAACAGATATTTTAAAGACCCAACGGAAGATGAGTACGAAAAAGAATAACTTCACCCCAGAATCACACACCTGACACGGGTCAGAATACTCCTAACTACGGTAGGTTTGGTACGGCAGCAGAAAGAAAGGAAAACAGAGCAAAAACAGAGCTCCTTGCCTCATACAGTTAGTTCCCAGTCCAGGAGGAAAGTAGACACATGAGTGGGCAATTTTAATGCTACCTGATTAAGGGCTGGTGAGCAGGAGTAGCAGGTACTAGAGGGGCATGAAGGAGGGGCATACATCCCCAACTTGTGGGGTCAGAGAAATGTGCAGAAGAAAATGACCTCGGAGTTAAAGCCAGAATTTCAGGAGCTAAGCAGGCTGAGCTCACTAGCGACAAGATCTGCTCACCAAGACAGATGTTAGTGTCCTGTCCTTGGTAGAGTATACTCGCTTCTGCGCCTGATGATACAGTTTCCTTGAGGATACTGAGCGCAAGGACTGAGGTCATTGGATAGGATGTTGACACCTTGGAATCTTCCAGTCACTGAGTTACTTCTGTCATGTCCTGTAATGAGAGAACAAATTGTTGTTGCCTCCGAAGGTACCCACCTTTGTCCTTTAACTTCGGAATGACCCTGGACTGTAATCTCTTTCCTTTTAAGTCTAGCATGTGAAAACTCAAGAAGGTTTGAGTATAAAATCTAAGGCTAAGGCATATACCCATTGCTTACTCCAAAATAAAAATCATTGTTGATGCATCTAAAGAAGTATAAATAATTTCGGACATAATTGTATGCCAGCTTTTCTCGTGAGCTTTAAAAGACTTAGTTAAATGATGTACCAGAGTAGCAAAAACCCAAGGATTCGGGCAATCCAAACATTCAAGTTTATGAGGCTTGGAAATGTTTAGATATTCAGCCATCCTGAGATGCATTTGTTGAGGAGAAAGGGTTGGAGAATATGGGCATGGGGAACTTGGGAGCTTCTGGACTTAAATTTTTTTTAATCTTTTAGGCTATAGAAATAGAAAATTTAAAGACATTTTGGAAGTATTGAATTAAAAAATAACTTTTCTATCCTTAAAATAAAAATGGAAAAGAAAAAAAGAAAGTTGCTATGACTTTAGGCAGTAACTAGTTTGGGTTGCTTTGGTAGCTGGTTCGTGTAAGTTGCTTTATTGAGGGGAACAGGGGATTGACAGTTAAAGCATACAAGGACTTGAGAGATTTCAAGTTGGAATTTGTAAGAGTTATTCAGCTACTTTATTTCTAAGGAAGGCAGTGCTTTGGAGCCCTCCTCAATGATTTTCTCCATTGTTTTTCCAAATGTGGCATTTTTCATATTGAAAAAATGTGTATTGGGTTGGCCTTATTATTCACATTCTTTTTGGTGTTCTGTCTTCTTTAGGAATTTGAAGTGATAGCCCAAATAAAGCTCTTACAATCTGCCTGCAACAGCTACTGTATGGCCCCAGAGCCCAAGTTCATCCAGTGGTTCCAGAGGCAGCAGCTCCTGACAGAGGAGGAGAGGTAGGTGGACACACTGCCCACCAAGGCGGAGTTGTGGTGTCGCAAGGGGAATACGGCATCCGGTTCCTCGTGTGGCCATTTATTCACCAGCTGTTTAGTGCACAGCTGTAGGTTCCAGATGTTCGGTTTCCAAAGGATAATGATGTAGCAGGAAAAGCTGAATTGGTGGCATCGAAAGATGTGCTTTACATTTACTTATTTTTGTAGCCTTAAACAAGTCACTTATTCTTCCTGACCTTTGAATTAGGGTGCAGTTCTATGAGATACTTGTTTATGAGGATTCAATGAAATACTGGGGAAAACATTGTTAAAGTGTTTATCATATCATCAGCACCTCCACTGCCACCACCACCACCTCCACTACCACCA